>JBBMEF010056426.1:0-12118 GCA_037832685.1 Sicyos baderoa
CGGCAGAGAACCAAAGGTTCGTCGACCACGAACAAGACATCGCACAAAAGACGCAAGTCAGAAACAATCTTACACAATCTGGAAGAATCTCAACTGATTAACAACAGAATGAAACCCACTTACCAACTATCTGAAGTTCGCTGCGGCGAGAGCTGACGAACGCTAAGCGATTCTGGGCTGCGATGAACGTGAAGAACAACTGAAGATCATCATACGAAAACCAAGAAATCAGCACCATGGAAACGTTAAATCAACCCATCGACGAAATCAAAGGACCAGAAGATCAAGAAAAATAGATTACCTTGCAATGACGAATCTGGATGCTCGAATAACACACTCGAAGAGGAAGAACACAAGAACTCTTGGCTTTTTGGTTGAGAGAAAACGTAAGAGCAAAGTGGGCTTGAGGGGATTGCTTCGGTCGATTGGAAGAGAGAGCAAAAGGGTGAAATGTAACGGCTGATTGAAGAGGGAGTCGTTTGAAAAACGTAACGGCTGAAGAGAGCCGTTTGGAAAACGTAACAGCTGAGGAGCCGTTTTGGAGCACGAGTTCGCTAGAGCGAAGCTCGGCGAAAGCGAAGGACTTCGTCAAGGAATTTCGCTTGAGCGAAGCTCAGCAAAGATGAAATCTCAGATTCTCTTAAAATAAAACACTTTTCATAACCTTTTAAGTAACGGTTCGATTTCCCGGGCTGTTACAAGAATTATATATGACGACAATTGATTCTTCAAAGCCTAACAATTTTTTTAAAAAAATAATAACAATAAATCAGTTTGTTGCTTTGTTAACCGGTTTTCTTTTTTGAAAAAATAAAAACAGTTTGTTGCTTGGTTAAGCGTTTTTTTTAAAAAAAAATAAAAGCCTAACAAATTAATGGAAGCAAAGGCGAATTAGTGTTGTAAAAGTAGAAAACACATTTGGATCATAACCATTTTGGGGTAGACCAATTGGCCATAAAAGATTTTGAGGTGCATAATTTGATGGGTTCAAATCTCATGATGACCACCTCTCACCTACATAGGAATTAATTTCAAATTAATATTCAGTAAGCACTTATAACAATTGAGGTACCTCATGATAATTTTTTTTACACAAAAGTGGAATGGATGATAGTGGGAAGAGGAGCAGAAGAATTAATGGTAGTCGCAATAATTAATTAATTGTTGATGATTAGTGTTAATAATGATTGAAGTAATTAATTAATTTGGAGATTGATGTTATAGTAGTTTAAGTTTTTCCGTCTCAAAAACAGAAAGTTCGAAGTTTTTTATTTTATTTATTATTTTATTTTTTACAACCAAATGATGAAACTAGCCGAACAAAAAAACCTTTTAACTATTTTCATTACTGATCTATCTCTTCTATCTCTTCTTATGTGGTTGAGAATTTAGGTTTTTGGAGATAGAATCACCTTCCTATTGCCTCTATTTGAGAGGATAATGGTTGTAGTTTAGTGGGTTTTTTTCCAAAAAAGAAAAAAAAAAATTCACTTTGTTGCCCCGATAAATATTTTCGTTAAAACATGTCTTTATTATTACAACTTAACCACTGATGCAAATATTCATTTGTAAAAATTACTTCTTTTTGTCTTTGAGCTGTGTTTTTTTTTCCTTTCTGATTTTCAAAATCAAATATTTCGATTAAATGTTAAAAATGAAACAAATAATTAATTATATAATAAGTTGATCAGATTGATTCTTTTCTACATCTACTATTTATATATAAGTCCAACAATCTCCTATACTAAAAAAAAAATCTTTAATAAGTGGTGCAATTGATTATATTGTTTAGTACTATTTCATTTTCGAAAATCAGCATTGACTCTCATAACAGTTGTGGTGTTATATATATAGTTTGTTACGTTAATATTTTTTACTTCTCATTTTTAATAAAATTATCAAACCAATTTCAATAAGTTTCAAGTAAGCAATAATAATATAAACAAAAAGAAGTAATAATATTCACATGAAGCATAATAAAAGAGAAAAAAGAGGAATAGAAAAGAAAAACGAAACTAGTTGAGCCATTTGCGATCTACAATTGACACAGCGCTAGTCGCTATCGTGTGTAGTTTAAAACTTAGCGACGAGTCAATGGCGGAGCACAAAATAAAGTAACCAACTCTGTTCTTCTCCGCCACAACTCCGATGATGAAACCCATCGATCATCATCCACCACTCCGGGGAATTTCCGACTGCATAATAACACCAAAACTCAAAATCAAAGACTCATATTGAAGAAGATACCATGCTGATAAATTCTGAATCAGATTCCAGCACCGCCATATTTTCCGGCAAAAGACAGATCTCTAAATCAACACTTCCTCCTCCTTCATATCCCGGAAACGAAGAAACCTTGCCGTCAAATTTATTTGCATATCCACTCCGCAGCGCCACCGCCTTTCCCATTCCAAATTCATTCCCATACATATTGAACCTCGGCGAGCTCCCCATCATCACCGAATTCGGATTGAAAAACCGATCCAAATGGTAAGTGTAAGGACATTTTAGCCACTCCTCAAGCCATTCTCTTAGTTTCTTGTTCGTGTTGTTTTTCACACCATTGTGCAGCTTCAACGCAGCCCAACCCAAATCTCTTTCAAGCAATTCCCCTGTTTTCGCCTCTGCTTTCACCGCCGAAAGTGCGTTGCCGAAGTAATTTCTAGATAAGGGTGGCTCTAATCTTGCTCTGGTATTCGCCGCCATCATCCAAATGGTGGGTTCGTTCTCTGTTAATCCACGAGCTCGTGTAATCGATCGCCACACAAGCGCAGATAGCGATTGGAAGGAAGATATTTCGATTTCCTTAATGCCGCACTCTGTATTGGCTTTTGATTTCAGTTTCGCAATTGATTTAGATGAAAAGTGGAATATTCTCTCCCGGAGTTTCGGCGTTTCGAATCGGCTGATGAATTGATCTGGGTGGGTAAAAGGGAGGCTTACTATTGGGCCACACCCATCGGGAAACCACCGCTCGAGAACAGGGGAATTGGAAATTGAAATGGGGTTTGACGGAGCCTGAAAAATCTCCGACCATGTATTGAAGAAATTCCTATATGAAGTTCCGTCGGCGACGGCGTGGTTCATGGAACAGCCGATGAAGACTCCGTCGAGTAACTCCGTTACCTGAATTGACAGCAGAGGTAGGGTATGGCCGTCGTGGCTCACAGCTCTGTCGTGGTCGAAGAAAGATTGAACCATCACAGGGACGTCGGCCGGCGAAAGAACATCGGAAATGGTGCAGTCGAGGGCGGCGTGGATGAACTTGGCTCCGGGGCTGTTAACGCAGTCCATTTAAACAGAGATGGAAGATCGATGGTGGTTTGTGGCGAGGCGGCCGGAAAGAGGGTAGAAATGGAGGAGAGCGGCGGAGAGGGAGGTCTTGAGGCGGCGAAGAAGATCGGAAATGAAATTGTGTGGGTGGTCGCCGGCGGCCGGAGGTTTATGAAAGAGAAGGCCCTTCTGGATATAGTGAACGGAGAGCATGGCGAGATCGTAAGGGTTTAAATGTAAAGGCTGATTCGATTGTGGGGGAAGAAATTCAGATTCCGGTTTGAGAAAGCAATCGGAAATGTATCGAAGCGGAGGATAATCAAGCTTCATTTTGGTCGGAGATAAACAAGTTTTTTGTTGCAGAGTTTACCAGACACTTTCTTTTATGTTGGCGACGGAGACGAATTAAGTTTTTTTTTAATTGAAAGGATAAGTTTGGATGGTTGGGCTCACATCAGGTCCAGAAATATTTACAGGAATCATATATAAAATAATGTCCAATTATGTGCTCAATATGAGTTATAATCTATTTTTGTTTACTTTATTTTTTTATCTTTTAAATTTAAAATTAAATAGATTGTGACTCATATTAGGCCACATATATGGACATTATTTTATATATGATGTCCGGGCATAATGTAAATAATCCTCACATTAGGCCCCTATCATAAATGGTATTCACCACTTTAAATATTTAAGACTCTCCTTGACTACTCCAGCCGTTATAGTTATAGTTGATAGCTGTTTATTTAAATTTTAAATTAAATTATTTTACATAAATAATTTTGGTTATCTTTTTTTTAAAAAAAATCTTCGTTACAAACAAAAATTAATTTATTACCCCTTCTCATCTTTCATTTCCTTAGGGTGTATTTGTTTTTAATACAAAAGAGTGAGGTGGAATGAAAGGAAAAGTAAAGATTAATAGTAGTTTAGAGTGATTAACTATTCGTTTGGAGATTGAAGTTAATAATAGAGGAATAATCAACTATTTGTTTGGGGATTGAAATTAATGGTAGTTGAATTTTAATAAAATTCATTATAAAATTTGATAGAGAGGTTAAAGAGCGGTTAAAATGATTAAGAGTGGTTGTTTACTTAAAAAAACAAACGAGATTGTTTAAGAGTGGTTATTAGCCACTTCTTATGTCCAAAACACACCCTTAAGCTGTAGTAACTTAATTTTATTTTTTTAAAAATATAAGAAACGTCAAAAAAGCCTATTATTTTTCTATACAAATCTGTAACTACAAGATGCTATTTTAGCACGATAAGGGTCCTGTATTCACTATTTAGTACTCAAATATTATGTTAATTTTTGTGATGATGTCTTAGAAAATAAATTTACAACGTTCAATAAAAAATGGTTCACCAAAAGAGTTAATAGCTTATTGGTTCCATTGACGATGGAGAAAAGAAAATTATTGTCTTTCCCATCCCGTAAATATCTCTACTATTGATGTAACGAGTATTTTATTTCTAGCCATTAGTAATTTTGTATAAAGCAACCACTTTGGACTCATGTTGAAAGGAAGCACAAAAATTTGGGGCTAGTTTTGACAAGTGACAACCACTTGCGGCCGCTTATAAGTTTTTAATACGAAAAACTACTCTTTTTTTTTTTAGTCCTTAGGCTTTGGGTTAAGTTTTAATTTGGTCCCTAGGTTTAAAAAATGAACATTTCTATTCTTTACATTTGAATAATGCTCAATTTTGATCATTGAGATAACAGAACCATTAATAACATAACAGAATCTTGACTAGGATGATGACTTGGGCTAAATTTAAACTTAAGAGAGTGAAGATGTGGCTATATTATAATTTATGGGTAATAAAAATACATAATAAAAATAGAAAAAGCAAAACACATAATACATATTAAACTTTAATAAATTTTGTATTTTTAGATAAAAAGAATTCGTGACTTTTCAACTTCAAAAATAAAATTTTGATTTTGAACACCCCATTTTTTCAATTCATACAAACTCTTCATCTTCTCTTTTCATTGATTTTCTTTGATTTTTAAATAAATTCCCTTTGCATCCTTAGATCTCTCCAAATCCTTTGCATGCTCGGTCTTAATGTCAGTCGATTCACCGGCTTCATTCGCATCCCCAAACTACAACTGCACTTACTCTCAAAATAAATTCCCTGAAGAGTTTATATAAATTGAAAAAGTGGGGTGTTCAAAATCAAAATTTTATTTTTGAAGATGAAAACTCAGTAATTCTTTGTGTCTAAAAATAAAAAATTTATTAAAGTTTAATATGTATATGTGTTTTGCTTTTTCTATTTTTATTACCCATAAATTATAATATAGCCACACATCCTCAATCTCTTAAGTTTAAAATTAGTCTAAGTCATCATCTTAGTCAAAATTCCGTTATTTCGAAAACTAAAATTGAGCATTATTCAAATGTAAAGAGTAAAAATGTTCATTTTTTAAATCTATGAACCAAAGTGAAACTCAACCCAAAACCTAAGGACTTAAATGGTAGATAGATTGTTCAAAGCCTAACAAATTAATGGAAGCAAAGGTGAATTAGTGTAGTGATTTGACCTGTCATAAGCACCAATATTCAAATCATCATGATTATAGCTTCAATTATACGAATTCGTTGTTCATGAGGTGATCGCAAGGGAGAATTCTTTGATGAAAGGTTTTCATTTTATTTTATTTTTATTTATTTTTATTAGTTTTGACCTCTCTCTATATCTCTCAACATTAATATATAACAAATATTTATAGATTATATATTGTGCTATAATAATCATTTAGGGTGTGTTTATTTTTTTTTCTTTTACACAAGAGTGGAATGGATTGTAATGGAGATGGGAGAAAGAATTAATGGTTGTCGCACTAATTAATTAATTGTTGAAAATTAGTATTAATAATGGTTAGAATAATTAACTACTTGTTTAGAGATTGATGTTAATAGTAGTTAAAGTTTTCGTCTAAAAAAAAAATAAATTGAAATTGATGTGAGTAGTCACCTAATTATGAATTAATTTTTTTAAGGATGTTAGACTAGCTCAATTGGTCAAAGATGATCTTGGTGATGCCTTAGGGGCCGTTTACTTTGTGGTAATCACGATAACTAGAATTTTCGAATGCTCGAAATCTCAGATGTCCGGAATTTTAGATGTTCGACGTTCTTACATTACCATGTTTCTTTTGTAATAATATTTTTATGTGTATTTAGAAAACTGTATTTATTTTATAAATATTATTCATGGAAATGTCTTAAATACCCTCCTAACCTACTTTACACATTAATTTATATAATTAAAATCTATATATTTGTTTATTTATTTGAGAATATTATATTTTAAAAAAAGTTTACAAACTAAAATTTAAACAAGTAAAAATTTGCTAAATTTAAAAAGTGAGGGTAATTATATTTAAAAGTTATAAAAAAAAATCAATGCATTTTAAATTTTTATCGAATCAAAATATTATTAATTTAGTGCGTTTATAACGAGATGTAAAATATAAATATAATTAATTATGTATGGTGAGTTGTTAATGCAAAATAATTATATACTAAAAAATATATTATTATTTGTTTAAAAAAAATATATTATTATTTTTTAATGTACAAACTAGACACAAAATCTAGAGAAAATTGATAAAATATCAAATTTTATCAAAAAAAAATAAAATATTGAGGGCAAAAATGTCATTCAAGGATGCTTTCTACATGAGCATAATAGAAATCCATGATGGAGGAGGACGTCCAAATGACAGTTAAATGGGCATCATAGGATGGTGGGCATCTCAGGATGTCCGAATTTTTTTTCCATTTCTGCAAAATAAACGTGGTAATCCAGATACCCATCTCATGGGAATCTTGAATTATCACGAACTGAACGATCCCTTAAGGTGATAGATTCAATCTATGGTGGTCACCTACTTAGAAATTAATTTCCTATAAATTTTCTTGACATCTAACTGTTCTAGGTCAGACAGCGTCAACTTGACCGAATAGTCACTAATATCTAGAGAGAAAAAGTAATTAACAACAGTTATGTTATATTATATGTATGATCGAGAGTTTATGAATTTTATTTATCAACCATAGTTATAATTGTTAATTGATCTTAAAAAAAATGCATTTTTTATCTCTTAAAATTTTATAATATTTAAAAATAAAGAATTTAAATTCATGACATTTTAGTTTATTAACACATATACACCCCTAAACTATAATAATAGAAAAAAATATCTCATTAAATTATCAATCAAGTTTTAATTTAATATTTTGTTGTATTATTATAGCTCACGCTCAGCGGTGTACATGTGAAACTTGTAAAAATATAAAAATATAGGGGAATTATTATTTCAAATATTTATATATGAAACTTGTAAAAATATAGAAATTGATAGTAATTATGACATGTTGGTCTTATTAAAGAAGTAATAATTGGTTTGAATTTGGGATTTCAATCCAACACAAGGCAAGAATGATAGAGGCGATTTGTTTGGCATATTTATGTAGATTTTAATTATTTTAGTAGTTATATTGAATAATTAAAAATTGAAAGTTGTAGTAAAAAATAATGAACGATTAAAAATAAGTTATTTTGATTAATTTGAAATGAATGATTAAAAATGATTGAATTGTTATAATTGAATGACTAAAAATGTGGTTAGAAATTAGAATTATTTTTAAAAATAAAATTGAAAAGTTAGTAAAAACTCATTTAAATATAGGCTTTCAAAGATGGACTAATAAATCCTAAAATTAAATCCTACCTAAATATGCCAAATAGGCTTTTAGTAGCCAATAATTAATGAAAACACTACAACCATTAATAAAATTGCTTCGTAACTATGCTCTGTTTTTTTTCCCCTTTATGCCGGTCATGGGAAAGAAATAAAATGGTGAGACTCTCGAGGGGTGAAGAAAGAATATTTATTATTATTATTTTTTTTTTTTTTGCCACTTCATCAATCTTATAATTATTAAATTTAATTTTTAATTGTTTGATAAATATTAGAATTGAATATTTAAAATTTGAGAAACCAAAATATTAACATTTTCAAAAAAGAATATTAGTTTCACTCTTTTTTTCTTCAAAACGTTCAAATACTTGAGGGGCATAAAGTTTTGGAAATGACAACGTTTTAAAACAATAATATAAGTAAATAAACACTATGCCTTATAAAATTAAACAAGAACGGGCAACAAAAAGTTAATATAAACTAAAATAAACGAGAGTAAAGGCAAAAATAATTCTCATGAAAGAAAAACTACAAACAAAGTATGTATTAAGCAATGAAATCAAGTTTTACCAAACTAAAGCTATTACAACTGAAAATAAATAGAAAATGGAAGACGAAAGCTTAGGAAAATCTCCTTTAGGCGCCAAAGTAGTCTTCAATGGTACTTCTCCAAACTCCTTGTGAAAGCCCACTCCTCTATTACAATAAAACCAACTAGCTCTAAGAATAAAACTAAAGATAACAGAAGAAAATTGGTAAGAAAGTTGTTGGAAGTTGGGAGAAGAGAAAAGAAAGAGTTTACCAAAAGAAGGTGAAAAAAAAAAAGGCTCAAATGAGGCTAAGGTTTCATGTTTTCCATCACATATTTAAAGTTCTAGGTCATATATGATAAATGGTCAAGATTAAAAGATGAAAGACAAATATTTCTCCATCAAAATAGGTCATTTTGACACGTGTCCAAGGGATGTCAGCTCATTTAATGAGCTCCCCAACAATTTAACCACGCGCATAAATTCTATTGTGCAATTCTGGAATGTTCTCCTCCTGAGAATCAAATGAGGTAGACATTCTAATTTTGGAATTCTTCTGATGCTCTTTACATTGGCTTGCTTTAGATTTGGCTTTACACTTCTTGGAGCTTTCCTCTAACTTAGACTTTGATCAAAGCTTGAAACATTAAAAGATCTTGAAATGATAAACAACACTTAGCGAACACAAGGATTCTAAAAATATTTTAGAAATTGCTTTGAACATTAAACTTTTCACCACTCAAAACTTTATTATCCTAACTTTCTTATCCTAGCCTATTATCCTTCATGGATTGTATTTTCAATATAATTCACTATATTGACTTCATGCTCAATATTGTTTAGTGTGCGAGATCAATATTATTGTTTTGGTAGAACGTTCACTTGAGTTGCTTAGAGTGATGTTCGGTCAATTCTTCGGGCGAGGTAAGGGCTCTACCTTTATCGTGGTTTGTGACAAAAAGTGACCAGGATAGTTTCAAAATCGGTTTATTTAAATGTTTGTTGGATATTGATCTTATTTTTGGACTTATGATTGAGATACTTGATTTTCGATATAAATTAGAAGCAATAGTATGTTGTTCCATTATTATAGCCATTAGAGATGTTGCTCGTAGAGTTTGATCGACTGAGCTGTTTTAAGAGCTTACGTATTGTTTTGATGCGACAACTAAATGAGTTGAGATAACTCGGGATGGTTATGTCAGACATAGAACTCGATGTTAAGAGATAGTTGTTATTAACTTGAAAATAAGACTCATTAAGTGGTTTAATAATTTTAGTATGAACTTTTGATGTTAAGAACCTAATGTTTTCGATTTATAATGGTTATATTAACTATTTAAGTATTTTGGTTTGGACCGTGTTATTTATGTGAGGATTGTTAAACATGGGTATAAGATGAACGATAATGAGAGATGATTGGTGGTCGAACTGATGTAGTTGTTGAACTAGACTTTGACAGTCTAAGTGATGTGGTTGTTGGAATTGATGCTAGCTAGAGTTTTATTAATGTTGTTGGACTTGGTCTAGTCTAAGCTTGGACTCAAGTGTCTTTTTCATTGTTTTAGTTATTAGTAGAGGAAGTCACAATGTGGGTTGATGACCATGTTATTCTTGTATTTTTTTGTTTTGCGATTTTGGCAGACCTGAGGGATGATCCATACCCCTATTATTGTTGCTTTTGCGAAATGTTAGTCTCGAGGGATGAGCGATGTTGGAATTTCTTTTAGTTTATAACTTGTGAAGTTAGTGTTGTGACATAAGACTAAGGTCAAAGAGCTTTTAATTTGGATTTAAGAGATGGCAATGTTAAAATCATTGAATCTACTCTGAATTTAAGCGATACTATCTATGCTTGTATTTGAATATTTCAAGTTTTATATGACTGCTGATAACTCTCATAACGTGAATATCGTTTAGAGGGTGTTTACTAAGTATATTTCGATATTATTATTTAACATTTTTCAGGCATTGGAGCATGTCGAGGTGGTTGACTAAGAAGAGTTGATGAGATCTTGGACACGATATTACATTAGACTTAAGACAACAATAAATGTATTTCACACTCTTATAAAATTAAAGGAAAAACTACATTTATAGTCCTTACCTTTTGGTTAGAGTTTTACTTTCGTCCCTATATTCCAAAATCAAGCACTTTAGTCCTGTTCAATAATATTTCATTTTAGTCCTTAAGATAACAGAACCGTTACTAAGACAATTAACGGAATACTGACTAAATATAAATAGGTGATTGATGACTTAGGCGGAAAGAAGAGGCAAGAACAGGCATGATGATTGTCCTTCATTTGAATTGGGGTTTCAAGGGTTGGAGCTTGGAGAAAGAGTGATGCCACAAGAAACCATCTGTATTGGGGAAGCCAAGACATGAAGACAATTTCTAAGTTTTCATCGAGCTAAAGAAACAAAATATAATTCAAAATACAATTTTGTATTTTTTTCAAATAAAGTACAATTTGAAAAACCTTATACATTATAAGAAATAAATGAAAGGAAATTTAAGAAGAAAAAAAAAGAGCTTATAAAGGGTATTTAAGAAATAAAAACTTGGAAATAAATAATAATAATAATAATAAAAACTTATATAAAGGTTTAATGTGTTTATGTCATATAATTATATATATATTGAGATGTTTAGAGTAGTAAAAATAAAATTTTAAAAAAAAAAACCACAAAAAAAATGATGTGTTGAAATGATGTGAGATTAGGAATAAAATGTGCAATTAATTTTTAGAAGATAAAAAGTAATCATATTTATTATATCTAAAAATGTGAAGAAAAAAATTATTTATTAAAAATATTATAAAGTTGGTAATGTGTTTTTGAGTTTTCATTTTTTAAGTATTTTTTTCAAAAATAAAATCTATATAAGCACCATAATAACTATATCATTTAGTCATATCCTAGGCAGCATTTCGTTAACTTAGTAACGATTGTGTTATCTTAAGAATTAAAATGTATTATTATTGAAATGTCAAAGATTAAAGTGCTTGACTTTAAAACATAGGGACCTAAAGTGAAACTCTAATCAAAATATAAATATTAAAAATGTAGTTTTTTCAAAATTAAACTTTATTTTATATTGAAATAGGCAAAAACACCTAATACATATAATATTTTACAAAAAAATAAAATGTTACAAGTAAAATACAACACCCAAAAATTGCTATGAAGAACAAATTCGAAAAAAAAAAAAAACTGAATTATTATAATTGCTCGGCTAATTTCCAATACTAAAAATAGTGAATGAGTCGGTGACGCGATTTATTATTTAATTTAATATTAATCAATTTTTATTTTACGGTAATGAGTTCGATAAATTCCTCTTTTTCTAATACTAAAAACTAATTTGCCAAAAATTATTGTAATCGATTCCTCTACAACATAAAAAAATTCCGAAGTGATTTGCATATAAAATTACTATTTGTTAGAAGTTAAATGGTTGTTCCATCAATAGCTAAGCAATGACGTTAACAACGGTGGAAATTAGATTTAAAAAAGGGAATTTGCGCTGTATAGCAATTTTCCTACTTTGCATTAGAATTATAGCAACTTTTTAAAAATATTGCAA
>JBBMEF010056457.1:0-12112 GCA_037832685.1 Sicyos baderoa
TCTCACCAAACCCACACAGCAACAACTGCCTTGCAGTTAATATTAAATTTAAATAATAAATATTAAACTGCCACATTTGTGGTTTTGGCTCCACATCTCAACAGTCATTAGACATTTTAGACTCGAAGGACTCATCAAATAATTTAATAAAAGTTGGGGGCTAAATTAGTAAATATGATAAATTAATTTATATTTATAAAATGTTAAGAACTTATCTAACAATCAAGCGCCTGTAGCTCAGTGGATAGAGCGTCTGTTTCCGAAGCAGAAAGTCGTAGGTGCGACCCCTACCTGGCGCGTTATTTTTTCAATCTTTCCAACTTTATTTTTTTCACTTTATTTTATTTTATTTATTTGAAAATAATTATCTTCAAAATATCGCTCATCTCTCTCGCAGGTAAAAATGTGACAGTTCCTTTCCCAATCTTTGCCCTAATTCTCAAACTCCATTGAAGACAATGCAAAACCTTCAAATCCTCCCCAACAATCCCAACCCTTTCTTCTTCAACCCCTTCCGTTCCAAAACCGTAACATCCCAGTTCCCCAATTATAAACCCTTTTCCAAATCCCACTCTTCCACCGCCGTCAAATCATCCCTTCAATGGAATCGGAAGCCCGAGCTCTCCGGCGACACCCCTCGCATCGTCGTCATCACCTCCGGCAAAGGCGGCGTTGGCAAAACCACCACCACCGCCAATCTCGGCATTTCCTTAGCCCGCCTAGGGTTCTCTGTTGTCGCCATCGATTGCGACGTTGGCCTCCGGAATCTCGACCTTCTCCTAGGGCTTGAGAATCGCGTCAATTACACGGTTGTCGAGGTTCTTAATGGGGATTGCCGGTTGGATCAGGCTCTGGTGAGGGATAAACGGTGGTCGAATTTCGAATTGCTTTGTATTTCTAAGCCTAGGTCGAAATTGCCGCTTGGTTTTGGTGGGAAAGCCTTGGTTTGGCTCGTGGATGCGTTGAAATCTAGGCAAGAAGGTTGTCCTGATTTCATTATTATCGACTGTCCGGCTGGGATTGATGCCGGGTTCATTACCGCCATTACACCGGCTAATGAGGCTATTCTCGTAACGACACCGGATATCACGAGCTTGAGAGATGCGGACCGGGTGATAGGATTGCTCGAGTGCGATGGAATTCGGGACATTAAGATGATGGTGAATCGGGTTCGGACGGATATGATCAAGGGGGAGGATATGATGTCTGTGCTAGACGTACAAGAGATGTTGGGATTGGCTTTGTTGGGAGTAATACCTGAGGATTCTGAGGTAATTCGTAGCACAAATAGAGGGTATCCTTTGGTATTGAACAAGCCACCCACATTGGCGGGGTTGGCCTTCGAGCAGGCAGCTTGGAGGCTTGTTGAACAGGACAGTATGACGGCCGTGCTCGTCGAGGAGGAGCCGAAGAAGCGAGGCTTTTTCTCTTTCTTTGGAGGCTAAGAGATCAAATTCTCTACAGAATCTGTTCTTCTCTCAAGGGGCATGTAAAAAAAATTGGAGTAGAAGGATTTTGATAGTGTTAGAAGAGCAGCTGCAATTGCTACCACTCGTTCAAGAAGAGATGCTACGGTGAGTAGTTTTGTATAGTTTGTGTGATTCTGATTCTCTTGATTTTGATTGGTAGATATCTATATATGTTAGTTTCAAACTCTTGTCTTGATGCTTATTTTTTGTTAGTGAGAAAAATTTTGCTATTTGTTTTGAGGTACAATCGTGATGATATGAATAGCTTTGATTGGTTTCAAGAACACTTATAAGTTATATATTGTGATGTAATGAAATTCTTTCTTTCCTTTATGAACAACTTTTGTGATTTGGGGTATGTTTGACTTGTACTAGGGATTATTGCCTTACATTGGTAGATGTTCTGTTTCAGCATTCTCTCTTTGTAGTTTGGTGGAGTTTTTAGATTGAAAGACACAACAGAATCTTTAGGAGTGGTGAAGTCTTGAAATGAGGTCAGCTTCAAAGGCCATTTATTGTTGTGTGAGAGTACTAATATAGGTTACTTGAGGAGATAAGTAGTATAACAGTAAGGAGTATTTTGGAGAATTAGCTAGAGAGTTTGGTTATAAATAGTAGGGTTCGAGATTTTTTCTTTTTGATATCCGTGATTGTTCGGACCAGCTTGCGCGCACCTCGACTAATGTCACGGGACATACATAGTAGGGTTAGAGATTTTTTCTTCTTGATATCCGGTATACCGCCTCACCTTACAAGATTTGGATGTCAAGGAAACTCATAGAAAATTAATTCCTAGGTAAGCACTTTAAGACCCTCTATGACCACTCGAGCCATCCCATGATGGTAGGTGGCCACCATGGATTTGCTGCTATTTCTATTATCTTATCACTTGTTTTGCTGCTATTTCTATTATCTTATCACATGTTTTGCTTTCTTTCATCCTTCTCAAATTAATGAAAGTTTGAAATCATATCTCAAGAAAAAAGTACAAAAATCAAGATGTTAGCGTAACAGTTGAAATCGTTATCTCTCCCCACAGAGTTCACTGGCTAATCAATAGGGCAATCAGTTATGATTTTATTCATGAATTAGTTTAAACCATTGTTTTGAAATTGTGAGGTAACTTTATTAAAGTGAAGAATAAAATTTGATGGATGAGTTGTTTATGAGATATATGCTTAGGTGCTGTTTATTTTGATATCAGCAAGTATCTGGGTCTGCTTATGCATCTCGTCTATTCTCACGGAATATATTGCTTGACTTAACTTGCTATCATGAATTCAACTCATAATCTCTTATATCTCGAAGATGCTGGTATGTATGATTCAACAAACTGTTTTTGTAGGTGGTGTTGATTTTTTTAATAACTATATTGGGTTTGTATTATTTGTCTGCTAGATAAGTTGAAGTACATTGAGAAACCAGAACTGTATTTTCTCATTGGGTCTTTGCTTGTATTGCATTAAGCTCTTTTGAACTGTAGATGAGGGGAGCTTATTTACCACAAATTATTTGGAAACATATTCCATGTAAGATTTTCCGAGAATGAAGATATAATTAAAAGGCTAAGAATTTAATGTTAAGAACCGAGTTGGAAAAAAGAATACCAAAACATGAAGTAAATTATATAAATTGCTATTTTATCCTCAAACATTCAAATGTCAAAAATTAAAAAAAAAAAAAAAAAAAAAAAAATTGAGAAACAAGAGTTTGTCATTAAACAACATAGAAATTACACCTTATCCTCCCAAATGAGGTCGAACCACTAACTGAATAAATCCCCCAACAAAAACACAGGCCCCGAACCACAATTTGGAAGGTGACCAACCCATGATAGAACCAATAAATAAGCTTACCTTGAACAACAATAAGCCTAATCGAACCCAACGCCTTCATGAAAATGGAATCCATTGAATCCAAAGAAGGCCGAACTAACATCATCATAACCACAAAGGTTGACTTTCGATGCACTTTGGGGAGTAATCCTTGGAGCATACATACTACTGAGGTACGAGACTCCACCAAAGTTAAAAAGGAATTAGTCGACTCTAACATGAGCCGAATCTTTCCTCGGAACGACCAAACAAAGAGCTGACCATGGCACCCTTTGTCTACGAGTTCCAAAAAGGAACGGACCAGCCAAACATTTCTAAAACTAATCCTAAAAATAGATATACATCCTGCCGCACACATTTCTAAACCTAAAATTAACATAAAACTCAATACAAAACCACCACTGGAGATTATCCATCAACAAAAAAATCTCATTCAAACCCACACAATGAATCGAAGAAGACAAGAACATCTGACCAAGCAAACCAGAAAAAGCGAGAAAAAATCAGGCTAAAAACACACTTGGTTCAACCGGGTGACCAATCCGGTCGAAACTACGGACCGGTTCAGATCCGGTTTGAACCATCCTGAACCCAACCAGATCAAAAAGTGCATGTTGGACAACTGTCTCCTCAAGCCCATCTGTTCTTCTCTTGAACTTCACGAAACCCAGCACCATATCTGACACCTGTCGCATCACCCATCTCCTCCCAGCAGAGCTACTGCCCATATTTTTCGGTTCCCCCCGGCAACGGTGTCCGACGACGGCGAAGGAGCGCTCGAACAAACCTTCTCTTCCTTCCTATTCTTCTCTTGAAAGCCATTGGTTTGCTTCACCCCCTTCTCCTCATCGACAGGCTTTCCACGATCAAAAGGTGTTACTCTCCTTCCCAAACCATTTTCGACCTTCATTGTTCCCCCATCATCCTCATCCCTTTCTTCCTCAACCTTTGGATGAAGCTCCATTTTAGAACCATCAATGCTCCCCAAGAACTTCCATGAAGTCTTTTTTCCTTTTCATCGATTGAACCTCGAACCAGCAACTGAGAAGCTCGTTTCGAACTCTCCATCGCTCCTCTAACAGCTCTCTCTCCTTCTGTTTTGCGAGGCCTCCACGAAGCCTCTCGAACCAAGCAGAAAAAACTCCCTCCTTCGTGCCCGCCTTTGAGCCCAAGAACGGCTTCGCCCCACCCTCCGACGAGAGAACGACATAACCCCAAGAACGCACCCATGGGTGTCCAAAAATGCTCTCCGACGGCTCTTTAAGAAGAACGTCGTTGAGCCCATCGAAATACCTCTCTCTGACCGAGAGAACGAGAGAGAACTTCATCCCTAGTCCTTGAAAAAAAAAAACTCAAAAATTAAAATTGATCTATATGGTAATATATTTTTTAATATTTTTCTTTACAAAATTATTCTCTTTCCTTAATAAATTTTGTTGACATGTGTCCTTACCTAATATTAGAATTGTTTATATTGGAAATCACTTTTAAATTTTGTTTGAAAGTTAAAACCGAAATACAAGAAACTCCAAACTAAATTTATCAAAATGTTAATTTAATTTAGCTTCTTCTTCAAAAATGACAAACTCATCATTATAGCATTGACCCATTCGGCGTTATTACTTGGTGCAGTCAAATATTCATAATCAATGGGTATAAATTTTTAAACGTATAATCTCTAACTTATTAAGTCGTACATGATATTATTGAAGTAGTATCTCTTATTATTTTCGAAAAAAAAAAAAAAATAGTATCTCTTTTTAACCCTATTTAAATAATTATTATTATTATTATTATTTTTTAGTACAATTTGGGGGAAGGAACTATAAATACCTGGGTTCGAACTCGTAACACTGGTGTTGAACTGGTTTACAACCAAATAATGAAATTATTGCGTCACTGACCTAAAATACAATGCAAAATCACACTCTCTCTCCTGCATGCAAGACACAAAGTGACAAAGCAAGTCTAAGGTGTACTATATATTTTCATCATTAGAATTGGTGAATGTATCTACAATAAATTTTCCTACACATGATTGCCAAATTACAAATTTCGCATTTATGGTTTAGAATAAATTAAAATTTAATCTAATTTTAAATTTTACTTTTATGATTGGATAAAACCTTACAACTAATACATTTATTTAAAAATCACTAATAAGTTAAGTATGTGACATTTAACTATTCATGTATCAGTTATGTATAATCTTTTTTAAAAAATACACTATATATATTGTCATTTTCAACTCTCTTTTTCATCCAAGTGAGATATTTTATCTAAGCAATCACTATAAATACATAAATCACAATCACTTTTTTTTAAGTACAAGTTGGAGGAAGGAGGATTACAAATATCGATTTCAGAGATCGAACTCATGATCATTATGAACATAGTTTTCACCAAATAATGAAACCACTAAGTCACCGACCGTCGATGATAAAAAGGTCATGGATTATGATTTCGTCTCCTTAATTGTTGTAACTCAAAAAAAAGAAAACATATGACATAGAGAAAGATTAGAGCCATACAATTTTTATTGAGGTATTAGTTAATAAAATAATACAAGTATTAAAATAATTACTTTTTAAGTTGACTTCTAACAAGAACACAATTATAGTGACATGTTAACTTCAAATCCTTCTCCCCAAATATTTACTTATTAAATTAAAAATAAATAACCACATATTAACAATAATTTCTCATTTAATTTTCGGCTTGAATTGTGTAACCTAAAATATTGGTTTAAAGAAACATGTAACCTAACATATTTTTTTGCTCTCTCTAACGCTCCATCTTCCATTAAGTAATTTACAGATCTCAATTTTTTCTAAACATATTTGGTTTTGTTTAAAAAATAATAATTACAGTTACAAAAAAAAAAAAAAAAAAAATCAAAACTATAAAAGAAAAGAAAAACTCAACCAAAAGAATAGATGAGGAAGGCTATTTATTTTTTAAACAAAAAAACAAAAAATGTGTTATACTTGCCATGTTTTTTTGATATAATATACCTGACATGTTCGAAGAAATCATTCCACCAATATTAAAAAAATATTAATAATTAAAAATATTATTCAATTAAATAAATATATTTCTTTTTTTAAATTAAATCCAATTAAATAAATAAATTTTGCACTTTATAACAAATTTTCTACTCTACATTAAAATTATAGCAACTTTTTAAAAATATTGCAAATATAACAATTTTTTTTTTACATACTCTATCAAACACTATCGATAGAGTCTATCAGACACTATTGATGGAGTCTATAAATCTGATTTTGTTATATTTACAAATATTTTAAAAAAGTTGTTATTTATGCAATTTTTTTTGTTTGTAATATACATGCAAATTCCCCTTAAATAAATATATTTCTTTTTTTAGATTAAATCCAATTAAATATTAATCAAATGCATATATATATATATATATTATGAAATTGCATACAGAAATGTTACCCACAATGATTTCAAAGAAGAAAAGGATATATATATTGATAAATATTTGCAGCATGGTGGCAAAATCTAAACCACTGATTTTCAAATATTTCTATATTACCGGAAACTAAACAAATAAAGAAATATACTCATAAAATCAATTGGAAAATGTAGTAAAAAAGAAAAAATAAAACAAAACAAAAACAAACAAACAAAAAATGGAAACAATATGCCAAATTTAAATCCTTTTTTTTTCTATTCTTTCCATATACGTTATATTTCCATAAAACAAAACGAAACGAACCAAAACAATCCCAATTTAAACCTTTTTTTCCCCATATTTTTCAAATTTAATTCTAAAATTCTCCTATAAAATCCTCTGTCACTAATCTAAAAAAAAATCACTCATAAAATTCATTTATCCATGGATCTTCATAAAAAATCCACACAAGCACAAGTAATTTTTCTCTCTCAATTTCATTTTTGTGTCCTCTGTTATCTTTCAATTCTTGAATGGGGTTTGCTTTTTTCTTTTGGGTTTTTCAAATTGATTTGTGGGGTTTTGTTCGAAACCCAATTGGCTCTGTTTTTCAAGAACATTTAATATGTATTTTTTATGTATAACAAAAATTGCCTAAAAAATAACACACAAAACTTATACCAAAATTCTGAGTGATTGAACTCAATCGAACTCAATCAATAACTAGTGATTGAACTCAATGAGTTGAGTTCAATCATTGAACAGTTCAAACACTAGTTATTGATTGAGTTCAATCACTCTGAATTTTGGTATAAACGAATTTTTGATAAAAATGTGCTATAATTTTAATAGAGGGCTCTAAAGTTGGTATACATAACAAATTTCCTTTTTAATATCCTTTATTTGCTCGAGAAAATTCTAAATTTCAGCCCTCATTTAATAACCATTTTGCTTTTTTCTTTTTGCTCTTTTGTCTTTATTTCTAATTTTTTAATTTTTATTTTAAAAAATAAATATGGCATATGTTTGAACTAATTTTAATTTTCTGTTCTTAAAAATTTAAAACCATAAAAGATAACTGTTTTTTGTTTTCATACATTACATTTCATTTAGATTTTTAAATTTTTTTACTATTACTCTTGATTTTTTTCATGCTTTTTCAAAAAAAAAAAAAAAACAAAACAAAACACTTGTTTTTTTTAAAAAAACCTTTAATATTTTATAAATGTTTTTAAACTTTTAAAAATAAAAACGGTTCAAACAAACATGATTTTAAAAAGTTAAAAACAAAAAATGAAAGGATTATGATATTTCAATTTTGATTCGATAGTTATGGGATTTTTTACGATAGAAAATCATTAATTTAATCGGAAAAGAACAGAAACAGAGTCGTCAATTTATTTTCTAATTGAATATCTGTATTTCTCCGGCAGGTTTTGTCGATGAGAATCTCGGCCGTGATCGTATTGGCATTGGTGACTTTGGCCACCGTTGATGGCCAAAAATTGCAGAAATCTTTTTTAGAATTTCCGGCGATAAGTTGCCGGAAACACACGGCGGTGCTGACGGATTTCGGCGGCGTCGGCGACGGAGTAACTTCAAACACGGAGGCGTTCCGGAAAGCGGTTGAACATCTCCGGCCACTTGCGTTGGACGGCGGCGCTCAGCTGATTGTGCCGCCGGGGAAGTGGTTGACTTCAAGCTTTAATTTGACCAGCTATTTCACACTTTTTATTCATAAAGATGCTCGAATTCTTGCCTCTCAGGTTTTACTCTAAACTATTTATTATAAATATTTAATAATGTTTTATTAGGATTTTCATTTTGTCACAAATGGCTTTTTAAGTTAGTTTAATGGTTGATTATTGTTAGTTATGAATTCGATTTCGATAATAGATATTTGATTTTCATTTATTTAAAAGTAATATTGCGTTAATGGTAGGGTTTGTGTTTCAAGATGGATGGTGGATTATTTACATTTTTTCCCATCTTTTCGTTTTTTCCTTTTTTTGAAATCGTTTTTTCTCTAATTTAATTAATTAGATAAGACCAACCAAAAAGATTAAACATCACAAATAAAACTTTCCAAACAAAAAAAAAATTATTACATGAATAAAATCTCCAATTAATTTAGGGAAAAAAACTTTCTATCTATGTTTTTCTTTTTCTAAACATAATTTTATTACTTATTCCATTAAAATTATAAATGAATAGCATTAAATATTAGATTGGTAATGTCTTACATAATCGCATGGATTATTGTTTGAATAGTAAAATAATTAAAACTTTGATATCAAAAAGTTAAATGAATGAGGTAACCCAAATATTTATATTCACATTTTTTAAATAAAATTTTTTCGTGGCAGAGAGGAGCACGGCTCTAGTAGTATCATGAATGTTAAATTAAATTATTTCAATTGACTGGTGTTTAGTGAGTCAAGGTATATTTTAAAGTCTTAATTTTGAAATTTACGAGTGAGTTTAATTATAACGATCTCTTATTATTTCTCGGTCTAGAAAGAATCAGAATGGCCACTTGTGGCTCCTCTTCCATCTTACGGGAGGGGAAGAGATGCTCCTGGTGGACGATACAGCAGTCTCATCTTTGGAACCAATCTCACCGATGTTGTCATCACAGGTGATTATTTCTCTTTTTAGTTTCAATGTTTAAATACTTTTGTTTATATTTTTTAATATTTTTTTTGAAAAAAAATAATATTCCACAACATAAAATAAATAGCAAGTAAGTTTAATATTTCATACGATAGTTATTTCTAAACTTATAATACATAGATATAATATGGAGAAAAATTCCAACTTAATTATTAGATTGTACAAGATGACATTAAAATTTCATTCTTATTGGCTTCAAAACTATAGTATTACATCAAATAATCATTTTATTTTTTCTAAATAATATTCTCAAATGTTAATTTACGGGTTGGAAATGACAAAAAAGATTAAGTTATTTCGGTAGTTATCTACCTATAAATTATTTTCTTACGAATTGTCTTGACATCTAAATGTGGGTGATGTGATATAGGTAACAATGGTACAATCGACGGGCAAGGTCAATATTGGTGGGACAAATTCAAGCAAGGCGAGCTGAAAGTAACACGACCATACATGATCGAGATCATGTACTCTAATCAAGTCCAAATCTCAGATCTAACTTTGGTCGATTCTCCTTCCTGGTTTGTCCATCCTGTTTACAGCAGGTTTGACCAATCTCCTGCCTTAACATTTTATGTTACTTAAATGTTATTTTGAGCAGTTGCTCAGCGGCATTAGTACATATTCAATGATAAAGAGGTTATGAGTTCGAGTTCTCTTATCCCGATTGTTATAATCTCAAATTTGTTTTTTTATTTTTTAAATGTAAATATTATTATTTTTATAATAAATTTGAAATTAACAACCAATAATGAAAGATGGTCAAATTTCTGTTTTATTCTCATTACCACATAGTTAATTATTTCAATCTAAATTGAAATAACATAGGTAACATTTATTTTAATACTTATGTGATAGTGAAAAATGCACAAATTTATTTCACATCATTTTCAATATTATTTTTTGAAAATATATTTAAATTTAAGTTTTTTTAATTCAAATTGGGGGAAGGAAGACTAACACACCTACATAGAAGACATGTTATCGACCAACTTAACCCTTAAATTTTAGGTTGAATATTTTTCTTAACCGATATCAACCAACATATACTTAAAAACCGACCAACCTTAATCGGACAAATAGATTTTTGGGTAACTTGTGAACACCTCTACTGCTTACCACAATATTTTTTATTTTTTTTTGTAATTTGTTAATTTAAATTATTTTTGTATTGGTGACAAATACAGTAATGTAATCATCCAAGGGCTCACCATTGTCGCACCAGTCGCCGTACCCAACACCGACGGAATCGATCCAGGTTCCGTTCATCATCTTCCTCAAAACATTAGGGCTTTTGTTCCTCACAAATCCTTATCTCTAATCCCCCCTTCAATTTTACAGATTCATGCTCCAACACCCGGATCGAAGATTCCTACATCGTCTCCGGCGACGACTGCATCGCCGTCAAGAGCGGATGGGACGAATACGGCATCCAATTCGGAATGCCGACGGAGAATCTCATCATCCGCCGCCTCACCTGCATCTCCCCCAAATCCGCCGCCGTCGCACTCGGTAGCGAAATGTCCGGCGGAATCCGCAACGTCCGGATCGAAAACGTCACCGCGATCAACACCGAGTCCGCCGTCCGGATCAAAACCGCCATCGGCCGAGGCGGCTTCGTCAAGGACGTTTTCGTCAGAGGGATGGTTCTGTCGACGATGAAGTACGTGTTCTGGATGACCGGAAGCTACGGGTCGCACCCGGACGGGAAGTTCGACCCGAAGGCGTTGCCGGAGATCACGAACATCAATTACAGAGACGTGGTGGCGACGAACGTGACGATTCCGGCGCAGTTGGATGGGATTTCGGGGGATTCGTTTACGGATATTTGTATTTCGAATGTTCGGATGGGATTGGCGTTGAAGGCGAAGAAGGTTTTGTGGAATTGTACGAATGTTGAGGGATCTAGTAGCGATGTGGTTCCGCCGCCGTGTGCGGCGCTGTCGAAGGCGGCGGAAGGCGGCGGTTGTCCTTTTCCTGAAGATCGGCTGCCGATTGAAGATGTTCCGTTGAAGACTTGCTCTGTTAGCCTTTGATTTATGTTTTTCTTCAATAGAATAAATAGTATTTTCGTTAATTAATCAAAAAATGTATTAATTAATCATGGAAAATAGAAGCTAAAATGAAAATTTATGGGATTTTAGAAATGTTTTTCCCCAAGTTTTCTAAAAACAGACTTTTTTTTTTTTGACAAGTTCTAAAAACAGACTTTACACTTTATAATTAAATTTAAAAAAATAAAAATGGTATTAATTGCGAAGAAATTACCATTACAGATGATAATGTGTCCTAATTAATGAATACAACATAATTATTTGAGTAATACTTGGGTAAGGATAAGGGTTATTGGTTCGATTTTCTTCGATTTTAGTTCAAACGGTAATCGAACCAAAATAATTTGATAAAAAGAGGAACCGAACTAATGTCCAACAAAAAATAAAATCATTGGTTCGATTTTCCTTGATTTTTAGGTCAAACCGATAACCGATCCGGTCCAATTAATTTAACAAAAAAAAAAAACCAAATCAATGTTCGATAAAGGATAAACTCATTGACTCGATTTTCTTCGATTTAGTTCTCTATGTTTTAATTCTTTTTTACTATTTTATGTTCAATTCATATTTTAATGTGTTTTTCTAAAATGAAAAATGAAAGTAAATAAATCAATATTGGTTCAGTTCGATTTTTATTCGTTTTTACAAATAGAAACCGGT
>JBBMEF010056475.1:0-12111 GCA_037832685.1 Sicyos baderoa
TCATGCTGACATAGCTTGATGCCGAGGTCTCGCATCCCTATGTTTCAGTGACACCTTCCGAGTCTTTTAGGCATGTGGATTTGGACCAGGGCAGGCTGCTAGGTCTAGGGAAGTGTGCCCTGGTCCAGGTCCACATGCCTAAAAGACTCGGAAGGGTGTCATTGAATAATAGTGATGCGAGACCTCGGTATCGAGCTATGTCAGCCTGAACGACCTCTCGCCTGGGGCTAGGTTCCACTCACAGTAGGCTTACACTACGAGTCGGTCCTGCTCAAAGGCTATAGACTTGGGTATGCCAACACGATGTGAATCGTATCGGCGAACGGGGACGAGACAAGCCTCGTCATCCTCCCGGTCGACGGGGCAACTATACGTCGTGACACTCTCGCCCAAGTACTGCGGACTAGGCTATGCCACTTGCAGGGTTAGCTAAACCGTGCTGGCGGTCAGGGACATAGTATACGTTCTCGCTCATCCCTGCCTGTGGGGCAAGATTCGTCATGCCACTCGCGCCTATAGATGATGGCTCTCCTACATAAGGCTATGCTAAGGAATTAAATCAACACATTTCAACCAATCAGATAAACAGATTCACTTCCTAGCATGGCACTACAACAATAAACAGACGAGGCATGCTGAGCAGAACAAACATGCATGCATCTAACATGTGAAGGAAAATAACGAACATGCCAGATAGAATTCAAGAACTGCAACCTATCCACTAACATGCATCCAGTAAATTAATCACAAACAAACAAGTATTACTATCGAGCTGCAAGGTCCACACATGTAACGGCCCGTAATTTTAGAAAGACGTTTCAGGTTGGTTTGGCTGTTATTCCCGTTATTTGGCCCTTGAAGGGAGTTCGAAATTGGATTTAATTAGTTGAGTTTTGTAACGTTCCGGGATTTTGGATCGTTAGTTAAGGTTAGTTGGTCGTTAATGCTTCTTGGAGATTCTTGGAATCTTGGTTTATTTAAGTTGGTTCTTGGTTTCGTGATTTAAAAAATCCAATTCTTGGATTGCAGGCTGTGCTTTTAGTTTTGGAGCATTTTGTAGAATTGTAAAATTAAAGAGAAAAATAAAGTTAATTGTGTCATCATTGGGATTCGAACCTTGGTCTTTTGGGGTTTTAGTGAAGTTGGAGGTTAAGAATTTAAATTGGTATAAAAAAAGCTCCTTCAGTGGGATTTGAAGTTCGGATGTATTGGAGTTAATTTGATTTAATTAAGAAAAATAGGAATATAGGGCTTTTTGGATTTGGGGACTCCCTTTCACGTTTTCCAACGCTTCTCCGTGGCTGTCTCTTTCGCTCTCACCTCTTCTTCTCCATTGCACGCCAATCCCGAGGTAAGATCGTTGCTATCCTTTTCTTCGTTGTTCTTCTTGGTTTTCGGGTGGAGTTTCCTTTGGTTAACCATTGGGATTTTTGTTTTTGGGTGTGCTTTGTAATCGCAAACAGCTGCTGCCCGTGTCCTCGCGAATCGCCAACAGCTTCGTCACCATCACTGCCTTCGAATCGCACCTGAGTCGCCATCGCTAAGCACCAGCAGCTCCGTGAACCTCCTCCCCTTGGCGTCTGGCTTCTCGCACGCAGCAGCTAGCAGATCCGAGTCCCCAACAGCATCGTCGCATCGCCACGGCTTCGATCCGTCTTCGCCAGCTGCAGCCTCGTCGCTCTCGTCTGCACCATAACGCTCATCAGCCCAGCAGAATGACGCTCTCTCGCAGTCCAGCCTCGCGTCGCCCCATCCAATTTGCCATCGGCGCAGCAGTCCACGCGCGTCCAGACGCAGCGATCAGCTTCAGCGCCAGCCCTCGCCTTGCTGCCGCACGGTCTTCACCCAGCCGCCGCTTTGCACCAGCGAACGTGTCCTAGTCAAGCAGCTCGGGCAGTAGCAGCTTTTTCGATATTTTGGTAACGCCTCACTGTTCTATTTGTTGGATTTTCGTTTAGGGGCTGTTCTTCCTAGTTTAGATATTTATTTATTATTGCATATTTTATTTGCTAGGTCCTTTATTAGTTGGTGATCAGCAGCTTTAGGAGCATCGACTTTTTGTGTTTATTTGTCTACCCAATCCAGGTAAGGATTTCTTACCGGGGTTGTGTGGGCCCTGCGATATTTTCTATGATGCATGTTTGTTTGCTTGCTTTCGATTATGAGCATGTTAGTGGATAGGATGTCATGTTTACAATCTCTGGCTGACATGTATGTTTCGTTTCTGCTTGGACATGTTAGTACCATGCTAGGTTGTTCTTTCTAGCATGTTTCTCTGTGTTCTGTTCTGCTCGTAGTATCATGTAAGGACTTGTTCCTCGGTATGACTATGTAGCCCGTTTGATAACTAGCTTAATGATCTTAGAGTAGAACCTGTTTAGGAGTCATCATCTATAGGCGAGGGCAGCATAACAAACATTGCCCCTTGGCAGGCTCATGCGAGAGCATACTCTCCACCCCTGTTCGCCAGCACGGTTTAGCTAACCCTGCAATGGCCTAGCCTAGTCCGCAGCACTTGAGCAGAGTGGCACGACGTACAGTTGCCACCGCCGGCCGGGAGGATGACGAGGCTTGTCCCGTCCCCGGTTCTCCGGCATGATTCACATCATGTCGGTCTAGCCTAAGTCTGTAGCCTTTGGGCAGGACCGACTCGCAGTGTAAGCCTGCTGTGAGCGGAACCTAGCCGCAGTCGAGATGTGGTGGTTCATGCTGACATAGCTCGATGCTGAGGTCTCGCTTCCCTATGATTCAGTGACACCATTCCGAGTCTTTAGGACATGTGGACCTGGACCAGGGTAGGCTGCCCTAGACCTAGCACCTACCTGAATCCAGTAGCATGCGGTGTGTGCGTACGCTCTTGTTTCCCCGACTGGAGGCTCCCTCGGGTTCTTGAGAATAGTACACTGCTTCTTCCGACGATTGTGTAGTTGAGCATAGGCCGAGAATCGGAGATTCTCGAGTGATTCTAGAGTTACAGGATAACTCAAAGGTGTAAGACCCCGTTGGGCATCAGAGTAAGACCACGAGTTGGCATCAGTTCTTGGGTTGTTCTGACAACCCAAGGCAGAGTAAGTTGATCTGTGTTGGTAGTTGTCTGCATGTATACTTGTATGCTAGATGACCAGTTGTATCGTACTGTACCCCGGTTGGAGATTCTTACTGAGTAAACTCGTTTACTCACCCTTATTTTGTGGTTTTCCACCAGGTAACTTGGGACTGCACCGAGGTGGCTAGAAGAGGTTGCTTGATCATGGGGACCGCTGTTGACACTCTTTGTGTCATTGTTGTCTGTATTGTTTTATTCAGCATGTAGGTGGGCACTGAGCCTTAGGTTTATGTTTTTAGTTGATGAACGGGTTTTCTATATTCTGGATTCTTTTAACTTTGAAATGAAATAAAATATTCTCTGATCAGAGACCTTGCTTTTGAATGTTTTAAAGAATGTGTTTCTTGTTAAATGGGTTGAAGAATGACTTTGGTTTTATAAAGGTTTACGATGATTTAAATTATTTCGCATTTGTCGTTTTTAAGTCATGCATGCTGGTTAAAGACCTAGTTTAGGATTCTTTTTGGGTCGGGTCCTTACAAATGATCACACAAATTATCTATTGAATTTATATTGAAAAATGTTGGGTTACGTGGCAAGTCTCAACTTCGCCGAGGGCGAAGGAAACGAACCAACTTCGTGTGAAACTACTCCTGAAGCGTGCAAGTATACACGTTCGTGCAACAAGCTAAATCTGGTAAGTCCAGATCGAATCCACAGGAAACTTCGTTAAGCAGTTTGAAGTTAAGTTCGTGTTAGAGTCGAATGAATAAGTTGTTTTAAGTGAATTTTGTAAACGTAAATTACGTAATGGTAAAACGTGTAACAAATGACAAAGAGAGGTTAGAGGGAATAAGGGTTCAAGAAGTTCGTCAAAGACGAAGTGGCAACGAAGTCGCACACCGGTCCTTAGACTCTCTTGAGTTCTCGACACACTCTCTCGAGTACTTGGCTGGTTCTCTCGAACTCAACCTCGTCTTCGCAAGGTGTGGTATTGATAGCTCTCAAATAGAGCTATATTTAGGCTGCATTAGTCTTCATTATTATTAAGATCTAGGAAAAGATGAGTGCGAATAAAGCTTACAAATATAGAATTTCGCATGCATACATACTTTAGCATCACATTTACAATTATGCGGAAATAGAATGGAAAACACACTAACTGATCCCATTTTGCAGGATTATGCGAGAAAGAGAATCATGGAGCTGAAACGAACGGATGGCAACAAGCACGCACGATAAACTTGCTCACATGGCAGTTTCCTTCGAAGATTGACATCGGCAAGGAAACAATCCATAAAATAAAATCAGCCATTATGGCGATATCAATCAGAGCAATTAGAGGAAGCAAATCACAAGATTACATTTATGAGGATTTTCCTACTCGATCCGACTTGCCGACCAAGTAACTTTCACACTATAAATATCAAGATGAAGGTCGAAGTCGGGTGAGCTGATCGGATGGCCGAATAATTGAAGGATTAGGTCGAATCTAAGGAGTAAGCACCGTTTGTGTTGTGGAAGCTGATGACAAGGGGACTGCACACTTTACATTCGTATCAAATTCCAACTTTTATTGTTTTTCTTAGGAGTAGTTATAAAAGATAGACAATTGTGGATGAATAAAATTGGCTGGTTTAACTTCTACTTTGTTTTAAAGCTATAATTTCGTTATATGAGTATTTATACTTTCATGAGTAGTTATTTATTAGGTTTGAATGTTGATTACACTTACACTGTTGTGCTTTATTTATACTCATGCGTCGTCTTGCTAGCCACGCATGAGCCTTGCAATATTCTGGAAGGAAGATGTGCATGTAGACCCAGTATGCTATGATAGGTTGTACGAACTACTGTTCGTTATTTAGGGAGTTAGGAATAACCTCACTATTACTTGCGCTGCCTAGATCTCAGATGAAGTTTCGATGCGGAAGCACATTCTTCACAAACCATTGACATGCGAAAGCATTCAATCGTATATGAAGCAAGAGTTGCGTTAGCTAGCCTCACGCCTAATAATTTTTAGGACTGTTAGTAGATTTTTACTCATTGCATTGCATGTTTATTTTATGTAATTTATTTTATGTAGTTAAGAACCAATATTAAACTCTTTTCAAAACCAAAATATTCTCTTTTATTTCTTTTGACTCTGTTCTGTAAAGTGTAAATCTAGACATTAATCTTTGTGGGATCGATATAAATAAATACTTAGCACTTACTGCACTCTCGACTACGTATACTTGCGTAATGCTGCGATTACAAATTGAGGGATTTTAATCAATAAAATCTCATCTTTCTACAATCTAATCACTTACCACTATACCACATCGTGATGCACGGTCAGGTATTAGGCGAACCTTATCTCTAAGATTGCTTTATACCTAATACGAGACTAGGGTTGAACATTGGTTCGCTCACTTGTTTCTTTCGAAACGAAGCAAGGATAATCACTGGTTTCTCAACCAAGTGACCGAAATAACTAACCATGTTCGTTTGCCCTTTTTCGCTACGTGTTCGTTTCCACGAGCTCCCCTACTTCTCTTAGTCCCTCTAACTATGTGATTAGCTACTCATAATTAGATTAAAAAAAATATAAACAAGTGTAATAGAGCTAAACATGTTGATTATAACAACGATGGAATTGACACGCAGATAAAAACAAGAACAACAACGAGAAGAAAGATAATAAATGCTTAGATAAGAGTTAGAGAACACCTGAAAGTTGGTCTGAACGTTGTCAGAATATAGCTCCGATTACAAGGACTATACTCTGTCATTGACAAAAACACGTAAATACACACTAGGTTCGACTAAATGGCTCCAACGATCGAAAACACACTAAGAAACCTAGAAAGCAAGAAAATGGTGGTCGGATTCTTCAGAGTTTCGACTGATTCTCTTTTCTCTCTTAAAAACGCCAACGTCTGAAGAAGATGAAGCTTCTCTCCTTTTATAGCCAGCCGACAAAGGCCTGCCACGTCTGCTCCACGAGCCTGCTCTGAATCCTCTGCTCCACGATTGTGTGTCAGTACCGACGAGTCGTTACAAACGAGCGGCTAGGATTGAATAGGCATCTTCTTAGATGGACGCCACACATCCAAGGCCGAATATTTTTCCTGTACCCTCTTCGCTTCGTTTGACTTCGTCTTTTGTGGGTTCGTGGAATTGTCTTCGTGGATCTGATAGCTTTGTTGTTGACGAGAAGCTCTTCGTTATCTATTTTGTGGAGACTTCCTCCGTCATCTTGTTAATGGTATAAGTTCGTTGCACAAGAAATAACAAGCATTAAATTCTTCCAAATATTCTTATTTGTACATGTTATATGCTATTTGTTACAACAAAACCTCTAAAAAGCTTCTTACTCAGAAAACTATAGGAAGTTCGTTATAAGCAAAACCATCAATGTTAAACGATGAAAGTTCATTTGAGTTCTATTGATTATCAGAAAATTCCTAATATATTTATGTCTATTTTCCTACTTTAACTCCAAATTCTTGAGAGTTATCAAACATGTCACAGCGCATTGTTTCTTGGATTTCCACAAAACCAAAGATGATCCCAAAAAAGAAGAAATAAGCTCTAGTGGATTTCCTATTATCAGGCGATACCATTAACGAAGCCCATGAGAGTGATATCATGAGTTGGACATAGGAAAACCATGACTTGTAGGTAGCGAAAAAATCATTTAAAGGCACGCCAATGAGTAACTCATGGTAGATTGCATAATTGACTAAGTTTGTTGACAAAAATTGTGATGTCCAATCTAGTATGTTAAAGACATTGTAGAAAGCGAATCGTACATCGATATAACATTGATTCAAGCATTAGATCTCCATCACACTAAGAGAGTTGGCATTAGTTGATGGAATGATTGAATTTTGATGAACTTTATCCATTCCCGCAATTTTGGTTTAACACATTCTGCTGGGAATGACTATTTATTCTTCCACTTTTCCTCTTCCGTCCAATTATCTTTGCACACTCCTACAACTACTTCTTGGTTGGCACCTTCAATAACCTTTGACATTCTGTCCCAATGTCCTTAGGAAGGAAAAAAAATTCATTCAATGCTGAAGATCTGCAGTCTATGATTTGTCCTTCAACGCACGAGAAAAATTGTTTTTCTTTGTTCAAATTTGCATAGAACTGGCAAACCCAGTCTAGTCTCGCGTCAGTGGTTGGTTGTGCTAGTTTTTCCCAGCCCGATTCACATGCCTCGTGACCGCGCATCACGATGTGGTATAGTGGTAAGTGATTAGATTGTAGAAAGATGAGATTTTATTGATTAAAATCCCTCAATTCATAATCGCAGCATTACACAAGTATACGTAGTCGAGAGTGTAGTAAGTGATAAGTATTTATTTATATCGATCACACAGAGATTGATGTCTAGATTTACACTTTACATAACAAAGTCATAAGAAATAAAAGAAAATATTTTGGTTTTGAAAAGAGTTTGATATTGGTTCCTAACTACAGAAAATAAATTACAGAAAATAAACATGCAATGCAATGAGTAGAAATCTACTAACAGTCCTAGAAGCTATTAGGCGTGAGGCTAGCTAACACAACTCTTGCTTTCTATACGATTGAATGCTTCCACATGTCAATGGTGTGAAGAACGTGCTTCTGTATCGAAACTTCATCTGAGATCTAGGCAGCGCAAGTAATAGTGAGGTTATTCCTAACTCCATAAATAACGAATAGCAGTTCGTACAACCTATCATAGCATACTGGGTCTACATGCACATCTTCCTTCCAGAATATTGCAAGGCTCATGTGTGGCTAGCAAGACGACGCATGAGTATAATTAAAGCACAGCAGTGTAAGTGTAATCAGCATTCAAACCTAATAAACAACTACTCATGAAAGTAAGTAAATACTCCTATAACGCAATTATAGCTTTAAAACAAAGTAGAAGTTAAACCATCCGATTTTATTCATCCATAATTGTCTATCTACTATAACTACTCTTAAGTAAAACAATAAAAATTGAAATTGATGCGAATGTAAAGTGTGCAGTCCCCTTGTCATCAGCTTCCACAACACAATCGGTGCTTCCTCCAGAGATTCGGCCTAATCCTTGAATTAGTCGGTCATCCGATAGGCTCACCCGACTTTGACCTTTGTCTGGATATTTATAGTGTGAAAGTTACTTGGTCGACAAGTCGGATCGAGCAGGAAAATCCTCATAAATGTAATCTTGTGATTTGCTTCCTCTAATTGCTCTAATTGATATCGCCATAATGGCTGATTTTATTTTCTGGATTGTTTCTTTGTCGATGTCAATCTTTCAAGGCAACTGTCATGTCAGCAAGTTCATCGTGCATGCTTGTTGCCATGCGTGCATTTTAGCTTCATAATTCTCTTTCTCGCATAATCCTGCAAAATGCGATCAGTTAGTGCTTTTTCCATCCTATTTCCGCATAATTGTAATTGTGATGCTAAAGTATGTATGCATGCATAATTCTATATTTTAAAGTTTTATTCGCACTCATCTTTTCCTTGATCTTAATAACAATGCAGACTAAAGCAGCCTAAATATAGCTCTATTTGAGAGCTATCACCTCGTAAAGGGTTGCTTTTGGCATGCACGCCCCGAGCCAACCTCGATTGCCAAAATCTTTTCCTTGCTATCGATGCATAGAGATCTGCTACTGGAACAACTGTATGTCCTGCTCCCCGTTTCCTACTACCTTGCCATTGTTGGATGTTTGCTACTCGAGACCATTAGTTACAAGAAAGGGAAGTTGTGAACAAATTATTTGGATCTTTTAAAGGTGCAGGCTAGAATGTGGTGATCATTTTTTTTCTTTCACAAGGTTTATATAATGCTTCTAAAGATTTCAAATATTCTTGTGCAAGGAAGGAAATTAATAATCACAAAAGGAAATGTCTAATTTGATTTCAAGGATCTTGCTCTAATTTCGCGCTAATTCTTTCTAAAATTATGTAAAAAAAATTATGGAAATAGCTAAAAAGGAAAACTGCATGATTGAAAAAACTTCCTATTCTAAATTATGAAATAAGGAAAGTGTTGTAAAATGTTTGCATAAAGTCAAAAATACCAGATTTTTGCATTCTAGGCATGTTGTTGAACACCAACAGATGACAATGGCGCCAGCGAACAAACCGGTTAGCCAAAAAGATAACGGAAGAGAAATGAAAACTGGAAAGCTTGGTCGAAAAATTGGAGGGAATTCTCTCTCAAGATTCCACTCCGTCGATTCAACAATGTCAAAGCCAATCCTTCAACGATGAATCATGATTGTTATTTATAGACCTCCTGACAACTTATGCACTTCTTCTGCTCCACAATCTCTGCTCTGCTCTGACATTTCCTGCTTCATCATCCGCATAGCCCACATATGTCAGAGTGGCAGCAAAGCAACGACTGAGATTAAACGAATTAATATTTAATTTCGCCCCATCATACCAAAAGTTATGCTTTAGCGAAACATCCTTTAGTTTTCAGATTAGGATACATTTTAAAGGTTCATTGTAGCAAAATATGCTTGAATGTGTGAAAAATGTTAAGTGTTAAAAAGAATTGATATTTGCTAGTTTGTTTACAACATACCTGAGAGCGGAGCGAAATTTATAACCAAGAGGATCTCGCCATGCGAAGGCGCCAATCAAGCGAAAGTACCAGACAAGCATTCCACAACGTAGCGAAAAGAAAAGATTGCCAACAATTTTTCTTTGGCAAAATTGATTTCAGCTAAACAACATGCTTGGGAAAAAATCTAAGTCAAGGACGCGTGTCGAAGATCCGAGAGAAGTCATTCAATCCAAACCGTCGCTTGATGACTGCTTTGGCAGAGGTCGTGAACGCGGATCATGGAGCAGAGCAGGTCAGACGTGGTCCCAAAGGGACAAGGGATCGTGCAAGCAGATGTCAGAAGCGTGGAGCAGGCCTTGTCACTTGAAGCTGAAGTATATATAGCCCCATCTTCCTTAATTGAAAATGGTCGCCCAATTTTGGGGTCGTCCTCCGTCTTGGGCAGAGATCCTTCGTTTCGGAGCGTCATCAAAGTTCATTTCGGATCAAAATCCCTTAGTTTTAGTCGTAGTTTAGTCGTGTTTCTCATTTTCAGTTGTTTAGTAGTTTAGCTTTAGCGTAGTCATACTTAGTCGGAGTTGTAGAGATTTCTCCGGAGCCAAATCAGAGTTGTTGTCTTTACGATTACGACCATCCTTTCTTTTAACCTTGTTCCCCCTTTTATTGCTTTTTATTTACTTTCGCCTTAGCATTAGTTTGTAGCAGCAAACGTTGTTGTTTTGATGTTTTAATTAAGAGGAATATTTGTTTTTTACATTACTTCCAATCTATTTAGTGCTATGAGTAGCTAAGTTGTTCATGGGAAGGAATTAGACAAGTAGGAGAATTTCGCATAAGCGAAGCCATAGCGAGTTGTTAAACTATTATGCATATTGTGTTAACATTAAATATATTTTGTCTAATCCACTATGTGTACGCCTTTATTTCGCTTCAAGAGAAAGAAATGGAGCGAACTTGCATGTCTTACATAAGGTTTTGTTAAGTTATATTGCTTGCATGTAAAATGAATACTTAGAGATAAGTTTTGCCTAGTCTTGTTGCTTGATTTCAATGTTGTTTAAGTTCGAGATAATCGAACTAGGAGCTCGAGAGAGCCCAATAGAAGTCTTCAGTTGTTCGCTTCTTAACTTAGAGTCATTTTGCCTTAGCGAAACTCTCCGAACTGTCTTATTCTCCTTCCGATGTTTTTAACCCTAGTTTAAGTTACATTACGTTTATTTCGCTTTGTTTAATTACACCAGAACAAATCTCCCCCGTTACCCTAACTCTCTAGATTCTACTTAAGCATGACATTAATCATTAATCCCTATGGAGATAACTTTTACTTACATTAAAACTTACTACAACAATACTGTGTATACTTGCACAACCTTTGTGAATCACATACATTTCGCTTTACCAGAGTAGAGATTTTGCTCTAGCGAAATCCAAGCTACCACGTCATCATTCTCCTTTATTTATCCATTTTATTAATTGTGTGTTTGTGATTAAAACCAACAATAGCATTAAATTAATGCAATCAAAAATATATTTGTGTATAACATTTTTTATATTAAATAATATGGGTTTCACCTCTTATATTGTCATGAGGTCTTTAATATGCCCCTAAAAATAGTGCCGCTTTTGGATTCACTAATCTTGAAACAGGTTTCAATTTTTGTTGTTATTAGATCGAATACATGTTTGAGCTTATGAGCTCTGATACCTATTAGATAATAGGGAAAACTTACAAGAATAATCAAATTCATAAATTAATACTGTATGAATTTGTAATCATTAGTATTTATTTGTATTTACGACTATGAAAGCAAATATTTTAAAATTTGACTACATTTACAATTATTGTGTTAGAATAGCTCATTCATTAAAATTTCTCTAGATAATATGGAGCTCCACCTCAAAATCGATTGGTAATAAGGGAAGTAACTCATATCTCGTATATATTGTTATAAAGTCTTTCTGCTCTTTCTGATGTGGGATCCTTAACATTTTATAGCGTTGAAAAAATGATATTAAAAGTCCAATACTTTTCTTAGTATTGGCTACGACAACGTTTCACATAACGCTGTCGAAACTTGTCATAACATTTTTTTTAATGTTATCGTACGTATAAAAGATTCATTTCACTTTTGGAAAGGAAATTGAAGATTCTAATAAGAAAGAATGAACGAAAGTCATGAACCTCCAAATGGAGTTAATATACATCAATTCGATATAAGAACTTATTGATGCTCCTAAATGTGTAAAACCAATCAGATGCAAATGAACCTAGAAGAGGAAAATTGATGTAGATGAGAAAGTGCAAACCTTCAAAACTAGATTAGAGACCTTTGATAACTCGCGGATGCGAGTGGATTTATGACTGCGAATAGAATAAATACTTCGTCAAATACATAGAAAAGTTTGTTAAAGTTTGCTCAAACCATACATTTCTGCGAATATCCTTTACTTATAGTTTTCTGAGTAAGAAATGATTAATTCTACAAAAATAGGATTATTTAAC
>JBBMEF010056485.1:0-12110 GCA_037832685.1 Sicyos baderoa
CCTAAAAAAAAAGGTCGTCGCGTGTCTCCCACCCACGCGACGACCCCAGTTTGCAATTATTTTTCATCCCTGACCCGCTTTTGCCATTTTTTTTTTCTAACCCTAGGTTGCAAAAAAATCCTGGAATCAAGTATTCAAGTGGTTATTTTGAAAATTAGATAAAGATGTGGTCACAAATCATTTACTAACAATAATATGAAGAGATGGTTGATAAGAGGGTTGAAAGAACATATTTAACTCTTCCAATTATATGGAAAGTGGTGCCATGATAAATTTTGTCACTTTAGCACATCCCAATTTAAACTTTTTTCTTCTATTAGATCCAACTAAAAAAGATAATTAAAAACATCCAATAAAAATTGCATTGTTCTTTCATCTTTTTTTATTTTTTGGGTTAACACTTTGGATTTACCTGCAAAGTTGACTTAATTGGATTTGATGTTTTCAAGATAATTTTGAGGCAAATTCACTAAAAGAACAACACACACAAAAATGTAAATGTCAACCTTCCACTTTTATTTTTAATCCAAAATTAGAATAACCAACCTTTATAACATAGACATGTACATGTGATTGTGTTGAGTTTTTGCTTACATTGACAAACCTAACTCAATTATCATCTTATAAATTGGTGAAAATACTAATTGTCATACTAATTGACACATACCAAATAAAACTTACTTAATCCAAAAGTTATTGGTTTGAATATGAAATAGTGTTAAATATATGTTTAAATAAGAAAAGTGTTTCACTTGAAATACCTCTAATAATTATCAAACTCAAATAGCCCATTATTTAAACTCAATTTGATAACCATTGATTTTTGAAATTTAAATCTATTCTCACTCAAATTTCCTACATTGTATTTCACCCTTCCTACAATATATCCAACTTTTAAAAACAAAAACAAACTTTTGAAAGCTACTTTTTTATTTTCAAATTTTGATTTGGTTTCTATAAATATAGGTGTGATAAAGATATCTAAGTAAAAAAAAATATATGGTAAAGTACTAGTAGGCTTAAATTTCAAAATCCAAAATCCAAAATTCAAAAACCAAAAACCAAATAGTTATCAAACAAGACCTTAGTAAAGTAGATTTGTAATAGTCACTCCCATGCTAAGAACTTGTTTAAAATGACTTGGAAATTTTATAATGGTCATTAGCTCTTTTGTATGACCAGGTCATGAATTCGAATCTAACGCAACAAGTTAGAGAGAGATGTTCCAACCGGACTCGACTGCCGAACCTTAAAACGTGTTTTTCAGTCTCTGTATTTCATGGTCTCTTTCTTATAACCTATAGTTGGAAATTGCATGGCAAACTCCTCAATCTCACGTCGGAGCTTTGCAACTTCAGATTGGAATTCTTTACTTGATTGCATGGTTGCCACAAAATCCTTCAACTTAGCACCTGCATTTACAGTATTCGAGATGATTATATAAGAAACAATTTCATTAATATATGGAATTACACAAGAAAGAGAAAACTTTTGAAACGAAAACTATAAAAGGCTTCACCAATTCACATGAGGAAGGACAATACGAGACAAACACGAGTATATCGACGGATTCCAAAAGACATTTGTTAATCTAAATTCCAGATTCAAACAAATCCAAGATCAAAGCTAGAGCAATAGAGATGAAATCAAAAGCAAAGTAAAGAAGGAGATGGAGAAGAAATTGCACATCGATATAAAGTGGTTCGGATTAGCCTACTCCACTGTTCAGAATGTGAGATGATCAATCTTGATAATTCTTACTCATAATTGCCATGAAATCAAGAGCTTTAAATTTGGTGGTTAGGGTGATGAAGGAATAGCTCAATTTACCCACACTCAAATGGTTAGTTAACCTAACCTCACAATTAACCCAAGTCCCACTAAACTCACCATATGGGTTAATACAATGATGTGTAGTTCATAATTGACAATATTTTTATTGTATATATATACGAGTGTCCAAACCAACTTAGGCGCACTTCGATTATTCACACATGAACTATAATATTTGGATGTCAAAAAAATTAGTAAGAAATTAATTTCTAAATAGGTAGCCACCATGGGTTGAACCTATGACTTTAAGTTTTACACGACTCTCTTGACTACTACGCTAACCTATAATGATTAATGGAGATAAATGTTAGGTTTGAGAAACTGACCTTTGGGTTCAGAAGCCTTAATCTTCAAGGCTAACTTCATAGCTTCATCGAAAAATTCAGCTACTTTCACAAAATCTGCTTCAAGGAAGCCTCTCGAAGTCAAAGCAGGGGTCCCTAACAAAATTTGCACAAATTTAGATACTTGACCAACATTGGAAGGACCAAACATAGAAAGGTGGAAGAATGGAAAATCTTCTAGTACTACGTAACTCAATTAACATAAATGTGTGCCTATGATCAAGTGTTCATGAATTGAATCCGATTGCAATTGAACTACAAAAATGAATGGAGGTAGTATGAATGCTATTTCAAATTTTAACGCGGGAGACTATACCCATACGAATTCCACCAGGAACCAAGGCAGACACGTCCCCTGGAACTGTGTTCTTGTTAGCCGCAACATGAATAAAATCCAACAGCTTCTCGACTCTCGAGCCATCGATACCCTACCAACTCAAGTCAAGGATAACATTTATGTCATAAGTTTGAAATCTTGTTTAACTATAAGTTTTTTTTTTATTAGGACCCAGAAACTTGGAGATTTGCTCCTCTAAACCCGAAACACCACTGGCACGTTTTTAAACTATGGCACCGGGATAAATCATAGGACTGAAAGCAAAGTTAACGGTTGTTAAGAAATTAATCCCCACGGTTACTTCAAATCTAGGACCTTGAAGGGAGTACACCCCCAAAAGCCCGAGTGCTCAACCACTGCGCCACCCCTTGGGGACGGTTAAACTTTGAGTTTAGTTTCCAAACTTTTAAATGTGTAGTCTCCCAATTTTAAAAGATGTCTAGTAAATTCTTTTAAGTTTCAATTTTCAGTTCATTAAACCTTTGAACTTTAGAAAATGTTCGATGGTTCCTTAAATTTTTAAATTTTGTGTACAATAAATTCCAAAATTGGAAATTTTTTTATAGACTTACTAGACTCAAAATTGGAAAGTTGGTCCTAAAATCCAATTCTATGTCTAATAGATTAGTTAATGTCTAAATTTTCTTTTAATATACTAGGGACCTATTAGACACATAATTGAAATTCATAAGCCTTTATACACAAACATGAAAAATTCATAGATGAATGCCTTTTAGAGTCCGTATGAAATAATGACTTTTCAAATTTCAACTGCTTTGAAAAGGATTTTATATGTTTTTTTTTCTTTTCTAAATACTTGAAAAGTCATTTCAAGCATACACTTCATGTTAGCGAGAGTATTTATATAATGTAAACATCAACAGCTACCACTACAAAAACAAAAATATTTGAACGAGAAATATAATAGTTATAATGGTGAACAGGAAGTCACCCTTTACCTTATTTTTCAGATTCACAAGGACTAAATGATTCTCAGTTCCACCAGATACAAGTTCATAGCCCTTCTCAATTAAAGTCTGCATAAACAATTGAATTGACACAGTAAACTACACTGATTTACCCAGAGAATAAAGTTGAGAAATGAATTGTTCCAGATAGTGAGGGGAAAAAATGCAATAAAAGAGCATTGTACTAATAATTTGCCAGCCAAAAGTAGCATAGCTCTACTGGCATCTTGTACGACCTAGTAATCATGAGGTTACAAGTTCTGTATACCTGACCAAATTTTGAAGCATTCTTGAGAACCTGCCGTTGGTACGCTTTGTATTCTGGAGTTGTTGCCTGTTGCAATATGGTAAAGAAAATAAATAACATGATTTTTTTTTTTAATATCCGTGACTGTCTGGGCCAGCTTTTGCGCACCTCGACTAATGTCACGGGACATACCGCCTGACCCTACAACATTTGGATGTCAAGAAAATCCGTAGGAAATTAATTTCTAGGTAGGTGGCCACCATGGAAATGAATAACCATGAAAACAAATAACATGAATGAAAAACAATTAGCTAAATCTAGCATCTGAACTCAAATTTCATTAGGATAGCCCCAAATTTATTTTGTTACTGAGAAAGACTTGAAATAAATAAACAACCTGCTTTAGTGCAACCACCAGACCAGCAATTTTTTGGTTGTGTGGGGCACCTTGAATACCAGGAAAGACAGCCTGATTAATTTTGTCTTCATAGTCGTAGAGCACCTATTGCAGATTGTACTAAAATATTAGACAACAAAAAAACTTACCCTTCAATTATATTTACATCTAAGAAGCACAAATATCAATACGACATAACACGAACATAGTAATTAACATGATTTTTTTTGTTAGTCTAGGACATGAGCATGGCAAGGATACGGTTATTAAAATATATATCACTTTTATGACAAATGTTGGACCTATGCTGATTTTCATATCTATGTACATTACTAAGAGCCCAATGTGTGAAATGGAAAGAATACGAGATTCTTAGTTTACTTTTTTTTGACAGGTTTTATTCTTTATTATATTTTTAAGGACTCACTTACTTCCTCTCCTTTTTTGTTGATCTCTTTAACGCCCCTTCGAAAGAAAATCAGAGCCCCTCGTGGTCCACGTAAGGACTTATTTGTGGTTGTTGTCACAATATCAGAATATTCAAAAGGAGATGGAATAACGTCTGCTGCAACTAAGCCAGCAATGTGTGCTATGTCAGCCATCATGATTGCCTTCTGTTTGTCACAGATCTGTAACAATACTCGAATCAGAATCAGAATCTAATCAAATGTTACAAGAGCAAAAGAAAAACTCTGATGGAGCTATTCTATAATCTATAGCGAAGCAAAGGAAGAAGAAACCTTTCGAATTCGTTCATAATCATAGAGACGAGAATAGGCACTTGCACCAGCAATGATGAGTTTTGGTCGAAAGAGTGATGCATTTTTCTCCAACTGTATGATATGAGTTTTGTTTATTTGAAAATTGAAGTTGAAGTTTCAAGACAAATCAACATGATATCCCTATGGCCTATACAATCCATTCAAACAGTACAGAGGCAACTGCTAACCTGATCATAGTCAATATAACCAGTGCTCTCATTCAACCTATATGGCATTGTCTCGAAAAATACCGAAACAGCAGAAATCTTCTTGGTATCAGTCTGCAAAGGTTTAAGGAAATATATAAACAGGAAAAAGTTCACATTACCACATGAAAGCATCTAAAGAAGCTAGAAAAGTGATAACTAAATTAAAAATATGGTACTTATAGTTTAGACAAAGTTACAATTTAGTTGGCATAGTTTTAAAAAGATAAAATTTCATCCATATAGTTCGATAAGACCATATAATTAGTCTTTACCATTAACGGCCACCAAGATATTGAGTACGTGCCGTTAGAAACGAGAAGTTTTAACTTTCTCAAAACACATTTGTAATTTAACCCTAAACTAAAAAGTACTGAATCTGAAAACTAAGCACCTGATAACCATGTGAAAGGTGTCCACCATGAGGTAAATCAAGAGACATCAACCTCTCATGAGGTTTTAATAATGCAGTATATGTCTGAAAGTTAGCCACGGATCCAGAGAGAGTCTGCACGTTAACTAGAATGGAAAAATAATAATAACACGCTTAGTTAATCAACTCCAGACAGAGAGAAGCTTGTTGACAATGAAGACAAATACTGAATCAGAAAATTATGAAAATGTTTGCAAATAGCTGAATCAAAAGAAACTCAGTACAAGACATACACTAGTACTACAAAAGAAATAATGATATTCGATTATCACAAAATTAATTTACGATGAAAGTAGTGACATGATAGGAACCAAACTCTATTGATATCGAAAAATAAATGAAATACAACAAAAGCCAAGTTTTAATAGGAACTTAAAACCTCCCTTACTTTTGAGAACCCCTCTCAAGTCCTAATGGTTTCACTCAATTCCAAGATAAGAATTCACTGCTCATTTTCTCCTATTTATGACCATAATTCTCTAACTAACTCTCTAAGTAAATGCTAGCATAGTCCTAAACCTCCCTTCTTAGGAGTTTGGACGTGGAAATGTAGAGTGATTATAACTGAAGGGTTATTTTGAGTGATTAGAAATTTGAGATTTAGTAATAGCTCGTTTGGATGTGGTTATTTGTAGAGGGGTTGTTGTTAATAACTCGTTTGGATGATGATTTTTGTGGAGGGGTTGCAGACAATAGCTCATTTGGTTAGAAATGAGTGATTATTTTGAGGGGTTAGGTTTGGATGTGATTGTTTTAAAAGGAGTTGTTGTAGTAGCTCGTCAAATAAACACCCCCTAACTATTTTTAATTCTTCTAAGGCCCAAACCTATCATAAACCATGCATCTTATAAACAATGTTCGTGAGATCTCCCATCTTCCTAATGTGTATACTCAAAGATGACAACGACGACGACAACAACAAGGTATCAATATTAGTTCTAATACCTCCCCATTTTGCAGGGTCCAAACGGAAAACTTCTAGGGCACGCTCTCTGCACAAGTTTTCGGCGATGTCGACGTACCTAAATCCATTAGGCATGGTTATAAACATGTAATTAAAATAGAAATCGAATTGAATTGAAATCTCAAATGGCATACTCAGTTCCTCCATAGTATCTGGCACCTGGATATCCTTCGCTATACGAATTCGTCATAATCGAACCAACTGCTTCCATTACTGCCGACGAGCAGAAGTTCTCAGAAGGAATAAGTTCAAGGCCCTTCGCATTCACATTCAGAGACGAATCGGTGCAGAAATTTGATGTTAATTAACCAAACGAAGGTGGGATCGGATCAAATCTAAGGTTAATTGGAAGGAGGAAGAAGAAGAAGAATACCTTGGTTTGACGAGCTTTCTCGAGCTCGATGATGTCGAACATTTCCGGAGCGACGACCTCCATGGGAGCGTTGAGCTGATCGATCCACTGAAATCAAACATCAACATCAACATCAATATCACTCCATGATCCACATACAGCTGAAATTTCATCACACAATCACAGATTCACAATCACAAACACAAACAAACAAAAAGCTACGCTTAGAACATTGCCTAAGGGACTGGAACCTGGGGATCTCCATTTCTTCACACAACAAATCTCCACCAGCTTGATTCTATTTTTTAACAAAATTTCTATCATCATCATCATATATATACACTATTATATTAAAATATATTAATGACTATCATTTAAAATTTGTATACATTTTCTATAAATTATAAGAAAATTTTCTTAATTTTTTAATCTAATTTTTAAATACTTATTCACTGAAAATTATAAATCACAATATTTAAAGTGATGGTTCAATTCATACCGGTCATCTACCTAGTAATTATGAATTAATTTTCTACGAATTTTTTTGACGTATAAATGTTAATATGTCCAGTGATATTAATCAAAGTGCATGTAAGTTGGCACGAATAATTACGGATAGTAAAAATCGAATAATAAATTAGAGAATTTGTATTGTATAACAACTTTAGAATCATCTATTAGAATTATATCACATCTTTATTAAAAATTGGTTTATAACAAAATTCAGAGTAATTCAATCGAACTCAATCAATAACTAGTGGTTAAACTCAATCAATTTGTTAAGTGATTGAACTCATCAATCACTACCCAATCAATAACCAGCGATTGAACTCAATTACTACTCAATCATTTGAAATTTTGTTATAAACTAATTTTTGATAAAAAATGGGCTATAGATGCAATTTTTTACTTCATTTTTGTTATACATAAAAAAAAAAAAAAAACCTATAAATTATAAATACTGTTTTTAGGTTTTATCAAAATTTACAGACTAAATTCTATTTTTTAATAGCTTTGATATTTCTTCAAATAATAAGACCAACTCCAAATAAATTATGAATCCACCAGTAAAGAATGTATACATATGAGAAATGTAAATTTCAAATTTTTTTTCCTTTTTAAGAAAAACAACAAAAAGAAAATATATGAGAAAAATGCTGACCGGAGCTTTTTCCCTTTTCTCAGCCGCGGCCCCGCACATAGAAAACTGCGTCCATTAAAAAAAAAAAAAACCATGGTTATAAATCATGAATTAACAATAATGATAGAATATGAAAACAATTATAATCATAGATATTAATCATGAATTAATTACGACAATAAGCATAGATATTAATCATGAATTAACAATAATTAACCATGCGATAAACGGCTGGAACACTGGGTTTTGTAATGCCGGCGGCGAGTCTTCGAAGAGCCATAGCCATTGTTTTCTGTCGGGAAATATGAAAATTACTAATTACTTTGTTTTGAGCACAATATTAACTAATTTATTCCATATCAAAGAATTTAATTTCTCTATTCATTTCTCCCTTTTTAATTCAGTATCAGTATTTCTTTTGTGCTTTATGGAATTTTAACGGCATATAATTGAATGACATAATATTCTATGGTTAGAAAACAAAATATTACTTTATAGATTACATGTTTGAATCTCAATCTTTAAAATGTAAAAGAGTTGATCGTGTTAGAGAATATAGGGTTCCACCTCACAATCAATTGGCAATGAGGTGAGTAACTCATATCTCTTTTATATTGATGTTGGACCCTCCCACTTTCCAATGTGGGATATTTGTGAAATCCTAACATGCCCCCTCCTTCGAGATGGTGCCTCTTTTGGGCTCACCAATCTTGGGTCAGATCTCAATGAGGGGAGTACCCCATATTCTCTAATATGGTATCAGAGCCCATAAAGTCCAAACGAGTATTCGGTCCAATAAAATGAAATTGAGATCCAACCCAAGATTGGGGAGCCCAAAAGAGGCACCATCTTGAGGGTGGCATGTTAGGATCTCAAGAGATATGTGTTACTCCTCTCATTACCAATTGATTTTGAAGTGGAAGCTCATATTCTCACAGATCGTTGACTGCATTTTAATGAGGTTTAAAGTTTGAGACATGTGTGACATTAACCTATGTACATTCCTTAATAATATCTCATTCTTTCAATATATTCAAGTATCACAACAATCTAGATGCGGATTAGTAGTGTCTTGTATTTAGATAGATGAAGCGTTAAATTTCCATATTATCAACAATAAAAAGGAACAAATTCAAAATTCTCTCATTTATAAATGTTGTTAAATTAAAGGGAGAAAAATAATGTTTGAATTTACGTAAATCGCGTTGAAAAGAATCTTTAAATGGATAGGATTAAGCAATTTTTTATAGTTGGACGACATAAATTTAGACACTTTCTTAAAGAAAAAGTATTATTATTCTATTTTTAGAACAAAGTATTATTATTCTCATTCAAAGATTGGGGGAGTCAACATTGGATGTGTGTGTGGAGTCAACATGAGCAAATTCTAAACAATTTTTCTTTCTTTTTTAGTATAAAGTGTGCGAGCAAACTAACAAATTATTAACAAATTTTGGGTATTATTATTCTTAAATAATATAAGAGTCAAATTCCAATTTTTAGAATCAAACATATAACCGAAGAATTGAATAAATTAAAACAAACTTTGGTAAACTACTTTTTTTTTATTTCAAAAGTTGGTTGGTCTTTCCATACTTTTTTAAAGAAAGATGTATACATGGTAGAAATGATGAAATAAATTGTAGGAAATTTTAGAGGAAATAGGTTTAATTTGAAAAACCAAAAACAAGAAACCAAATAGTTATCAAACGGGTCCTAAGATAACCAATCCATCACAAATTCATTTGATAATAAAATATGGTTGAAATCAAAGAAAGAATAATATGGGAGGGAAGAAAGGGATTACCAATACGGACTCTTCCAAGATTCGAACATGTGACGGTGTTGAATTAGTTTACAACCAAATAATAAAACTATTGCGCAACAGACCCTTTCGATGCAATAAATATGGTTGTAATCCTATATTTCATTCAGCTTACATTACTGCATCGTCTTTTTTTTTTCCGACAGTTATTTCATCCTCTTTTTTAAATATAAATTAATTAATCAAAATAATTTGGAATAAATTTGATAAGTATGAAAAATGTTTACAAAATTTTGTAAAATATACATATTATAATAAATATATTTCCATCCGCACCCATTTCTTTAATTTGTAAATATATATTATAATAAGATGATTTTTCGTCAGGAGAATAAAAGGAAAACAACATTTTAGACACAATTAAAATATAAACAAAATTTGATTAAATCAAGTTATATTAATTGTCACAAAACTGACGAAGTGAAATGGATAGATTTCAATCAATTAAAATATTATGCTGTGTCTGATTATTTTCCAATATAATTATTTTTTTACGGACCGATACAATTTTTTTTTATACATACGTAATTACTTTTAAAAAGTGTTATCAATTTTTTTTAATCTACCCAGGTAAAATCCCTTTTTTAAATTATAAACACTCAATTTTTTATTTTTTTTTAAATATAAATTTAGGAGAGAATGCTTCTTGATCATCCCGTTGTAACTAATGTTATTTTGCAAGTATTGTTTCTGTTAAATTGTATTTTTACTCTCTTTTTTTATCTTAATATTAATTTCATCTCTAATTTTTGAATTTTTATGTTTTAGTTTTCAACTCGACATAAAAATTGATTTCCAAACAAAATATTTAAGAAAAAAAAATTGATATGGTAACATCTGCTACAGACTTAATTAACAAAGTATCTACCAAAACAAATCTTGAAGCTTTGTCTTAGATTAAGTACAAGATTTCTATATAGCAAAATTTTCAACCCAAAGTAAACATTAAAATATAAAATATAAAGTTTAGAGATTAAAACAAAAATAATTAACTTTTTTTAAGCATGAATTTTGTAGCCAACTTATGAGGGATCAACTATTCTTCAAACAAATAATAATATTAACGAATAAGTCGATAACCTGATGATTTCATTATTTGATGGTTATTCAGTTCAACACCATGGTTATGAGTTCGATCTCGAAAATAGGTATTTAGCTTGAGAGTAATAATACTCTCTTTATAAGAATTGTGGTCCCTTTCCTCAACATTTAACCGTCCATAAAACTAATAGAAAATTCTCAAATCAACTTTTTTTTAAATAACTTTGATTGACTACTAGAACAAAAAATTATTTAAAAAAAAGAGATTGAAATATGTAATCTTTTAATTATCAAATAATATATCATATGAGTTATTCAACTTTTGTTGGCGGTTACTAGATCAACTCATAATGGTGACAATAATAACCTTGGCTTCAACATTTCCATGAAGAAAGCATAGTCACCCACTCACAATTAAAGCAAAAACCTTATTCTAAACGAGTAATGATTCGATATTATACTTTTGAAGTAGAAACATTATGCTTACATTAATGTGAAATTATGATTCAAAGGGACATTTTCTTAGGGAAAACGTTACACTTTTGTGGTTGGTTGCCATTATTTTCAAAGGGTGTTTGTTGGAGGATCTGAGTCAGCAACTTTGACCACAACCATATCTGCATAAACAAATTTATTATGGCTAAGTTAATGTTACTTGAGACATTAATTCTTGAGAAATATTATAGTCAACTAAAACACCGGTAGATTAAGAGTTCACGGATTCGAATCTCATTTGTATGGGCACTTAAACAGAGTTATTATAGCTAAATTAATGCTACTTGAGAATCTTTGACACTCAACAACTTTGTATTCAAACAGAATTATCATAGCTAAATTAATGCTACTTTAGAATCTTTGACACTCTACAACTTTATATTGAGAATATATATTGGCATATTTTTTAAAAGTAAAAAAATGTTTGAGCTAGTACACATTTTACTTAGAATATAGACTTTTAAAAATGTTTTAGAACATGGACCCCTTTTATTAAGATCTCGTTTGATAACCATTTAGGCCCCGTTTGATAACCATTTGGTTTTTTGTTTTTGAAATTTAAGTCTATTCTCACCCAAACTTCCTACAATGTATTCCACCTTACCAACAATATATTCATCTTTCCTTAAGAAAGTAGGAGAACACTAACCAACTTTTAAAAACAAAAAAAAGTACTTTTAAAAGTTTGTTTTTTGTTTTTAAAAGTTGGTTAGTATTCTCCTACTTTCTTAATGAAAGATGGATATATGGTAGGAAGGGTGGAAGA
>JBBMEF010056507.1:0-12108 GCA_037832685.1 Sicyos baderoa
CCAGGGAGTGTTTGTAAATGTATTTGCTTGGAACAGGTGGCTTGGAAACAGGGACAGGTTCCTAGCTAGGGTGTTTGCTTAGAACTTTGTTTTAAATTTTTAAGTACGAATCTTAACGATGTTCATTATTGTTATTCTGCTTTTAAGTCATGCATGTAGTAAAGGCCTGATTTAGGACCGTTATTTTGGTCGGGTCTTTACATATGTTGAGTGTGATTCTAAAGTGGGAAGTGGTAGCCTTGTTTTATTGAGAAGGGAGTCTGGTTTAAAAGCTCGTTGGTTGTTCGCCACCTTTTGCCGAGCGCGCTGTTTTGTTTAGTTTGGTTGCTTTTTGCTCTTGCATGCCTCTCTGGTTAGTAACCGCATTTAAGTTGGTAAGTTGTTGGTAAACTCTTTGTCCCTCAAAGGAGTTCGAGTTTGGCAGTTGAGCTCGTAGCGTTGCTATTCTACCCAATGGGTAGTGGATGTTTAGTTAAAGGACTCCTTGTTGTTCCTTAGTGAGTTGGATGGACTGTTTGAGCCTTGGAAGTTCTCTTGTTCCTTGGAAGTTCTCTTGTTCTATAAATGGAGTTGGTGGTTGCCCCAAGGGAGCTTGTTCTGGACGCCGTTATTTGATAAGTTGAAAGATTATCATTTTGGTTGGATTTTGTTGGTAGCATTGGAATGATGCGTTTCAACCTTTGAAGTTCGAGGAAGTTTAGTTGGTTGAGTTGCACTTGACCTTGAAGTTCGTTGTTTCGAAGGTTCGTGTCCGGTTAGTTGTTTGTGCTTGGTGGAGTTAGTTGTGCGTGGTGTTTGGTTTTGAGGTTCGTTGAGCTTGAGCATAAAAGGAGGGAATTCTTCTAATGAAGAATTCGTGGCGACTTTTGCCTTGTTGGTTTGTTCTGGGTTGCGTGTTGGCAACCTAGCCCTTTTCAAGCCACGTTTCCAATTATGTTCTAGTGCAATCGTTCGTGGTTAAGCTTGAGCTAAGTTGAGCCGGTTGGCTTTGAGGTGTTGATCATTGTTTAGTTGCCTTTGAGTTATGCGTAGCTCTCAAGGCTGTGGTGGTTTTCTCGTCTTTGCCTTTTGGAGTGTACCGTTTGGTGCTTGTTGCCCAGTGCGTTCAGTAGTTGGTGTTTGATGTTTCAGTGGAGCAAGAAGGGTGTTTGCCTTAGTGTTTTGTGGTAGCCTGTCGTTAGTTAGTTAAGTAACCCCGTGTCGTTGCTTGATCTAAAAGGAATCTCGTGGTTGTAGGCTTCGTTGGTGGAAGCACCGTTTGGTTGTTGGGACTTAAAGGAGATTTTAAGTTGTGATAAGACTTTGAGCAGTCGCTCAAGTGGATCTTAGTGTAAGGAGTTTGCTCAGTTTGTTGTGGCCACTGAGCGAGCCTCAGGGGAAGTGGAAAGAGATTTGCTTTGAGTTTTATCTCTAGGTGTTGTTGTTGTTCGGCACCACGGGGTGTCTGTGGAGTTTGTGTCTGGCCGTCCTACCAGATAAGTTTGGGTTTCATTTTTGTTCTGCCGAGTTCGCTCACAACAGACGCAGTTTTCAGTCAGCTAGTCGGTTGTAACCGTTGAGTTTTGTTTTAGCAAGCTTGTAGTTCTCCAGTTATCTTGGAAGAGGTTGGGTCAGATAGGTTGTTTTTGGGTTTCGGGATCGTTTGTTGACAGCACAGTCCTGGAAAAAAAAAAAAACTATGTCGATGTTTGGCATAGAGTTCTTGAGTGGAAACTAAGTCAGCTCATGTTTCTGGGACGGGCACCATTCTGTCGTGTTTGAAGTTCGGTAAGTGGAATTTGAGAACGTCGGTTCGGTTGACTTTGGCCATTATTCGCGTTAAATGGTCCTTGGACGGAGTTTGGATTATTTGAGAGTTAATTATTTGTGTATTGTTCTTGGCAGGATTTGATTCCGGTTGTTTTGGAGTTGTGGAGACTTGGTTTCGTAAAATAGAATTTAAATTATTTTAGTTTGAAGCTTGGTGGTTTTATTTGATGGTTTTTGGTGTCCTCATTTAAATGGAGAAACTAAGTTGATTTATTTGGCCTCGTTGGGATTCGAACCATGGTTTGGGAGTGGTAGACTTTAAATGAAAATTAAAAGAAAAATAAGTGTTGCCGTTGGGACTCGAATGGGGGAATTATTGGATTAAATGAATTTTAATTAAGTAAAAAGAAGGGATTTAGGTTGGGGTTTCACCCCTTTTGCTCATTCATCTTTTGTGGCCGTCATGAGATTGTGGAGCTCTCAAGACTCTTCTCCGAACGCTTCTCCAAGGTAAAGTTACATCGATCTCTTTTTTTTCTTTCCGTTTGGGATTGCTTTCGGGTTGTTTATTCAAGTCTTTGCTTGTTCTTTTGTGTTGCAATCATTTCGTTGTTGCTGCCCGTCTAGATCCAGCTTGCTGCCCTGCCCTCTGTGGTTCGTCGCTTGCATCTCAAAGAATCCAAGGTAGATCGATCTTCTTCTTCTCCCTTGATTGGATTCTTTGGTTGCGTTTTGAGTTGGTTTTCGTGGTGGAATCGATCCTGGTTCTTTGTGTATTCATTTCTGCAATTCCGACCCGTTTCAGATCTGAGAAGCACTATTTTCGGAGCCGAGAAGCGCGTTTTTCCAGATCTGCTACTGTGTTCATTTGCTCCAGCGAACCCTTGTCTCGCCTCAGCGAAGGTTCGCCTCTACACCAGCCGACCCGCACAGCCGTGACAGCTCGTCCCCAGCGCCTGCGTTTGTTCGCCCCAGCAAGGCTTTGGTTCGCCCAAGCGAAGTGTCCACAACCTCCGCAACGCAGCGTCATCGTCAAGCACCTCAGCACCAGTGCCTATGCGGCACGTCCGTGTCATCGCTAGCCTCTGTTGTGACTTCGTCCATGTTCGCCCCGCGAAACCCATCGCATCTTTAGCGCCAGCCAGCCGTGTCGTCTTCTCCCTTCGCCGCTCGACATTCTCCCCAGCGACGCACAACGTCCGCACACCTTCGCCCTTCCTTGGCCAACGCAAACCGTTCGTGAAGCTCAGCGCCCGCGTGTCCGTAGCTAGTGTCGGCCCAGCTCCGTTTTGCCTTCGCCAGGCTTCACTCCAGCGAACGAGCAGCCTCAGCATCGTCTCCGGCAGCTTCGCTCCACCTTCACCCAAGCGAATCCAGCAGCAGTGTCGAGCCTCATGTCTTCTTGCTGGTTGGGTAACGATCGTTCCGTCCTCTCCTTTGGTTACTTTAGAGGATATTCTTCATTAGTTTAGTTATTAATAATTGTTTATAAAACTGTTTGCTAGGTTCTTTATCTGTTGGTGATCTGCAGCTCTAGGAGTACTTTTATTCGTTGCTTGTTTGTTGTCTGCCAATCCAGGTAAGGATTTCTTACAGGGGTTCTGTGGGCCCTGCGATATATTTCTGTGATGTATGTTTGTCGCATGTTTATGAATATGAGCATGTTAGTGGATAAGATTCTCTGTTTACAATCTATGGCTGACATGTATAAATTGTATCTACTGGAACATGTTAGTACCATGCTAGGTCGTTCCTTTCTGGCATGCTTCCTTTATCCTATTCTACTTGTAGTATCATGTTAGGGCTTGTTCCTGTGTATGACTGTGTAGCCCGTTTGATAACTAGCTTGCTGATCTTAGAGTAGAACCTGTCTAGGAGTCATCATCTAGAGGCGTGAGTGGCATAACGAACACTGCCCCATTGGCAGGGTTGCACGAGGACGTACACTCCGCCCCTGACCGCCAGCCTAGTCCGCAACACTTGGGCGAGAGTGGCACGACGTACAGTTGCCCCACCGATTGGAGGATGATGAGGCTTGTCCCGTCCCCGTTCGCCGGCATAATTCACATCATGACGGCAACCCAAGTCTGTAGCCTTTGGGCAGGACCGACTCGCAGGGTAAGTCTACTGTGAGTGGACCCTAGCCGCAGGCGTGAGGTGGTTCATGCTGACATAGCTTGATGTCGAGGTCTCGCATCCCTATGATTCAGTGACACCCTTCCTAGTCTTTTATGCATGTGGACCTGGACCAGGGCAGGCTGCCCTAGACCCGCACCTACCTGGATCTCAGTAGCATGCGGTGTGCACGAACGCTCATTATGCGCCAAGGGGAGAGCTCCCTCGGGATCTTGAGACTAGTACACCAGGTATCCTTCTAATTTTTTTGTAGTTGAGCTTAGACCGAGAATCAGAGATTCTCGAGTAATTCTAAAGTTACGTGATAACTCAAAGGTGTAAGACCCCGATGGGCATCAGAGTAAGACCACGAGTTGGTATCAGTCCTTGGGTTGTTCTGACAACCCAAGGCAAAGTAAGTTGATATGTGTTGATAGTTGTTTGTATGTATCATAGGGATGTGGTTTGTTTTTGACCAGTTGTAGTTCCGACAACAGATTCCTTATTTGCATGATATTTTCTTATCTCATCACTTTCTGTCAATGGTTTTCCACTTCGTAGCTCTATTGCATTCACTTGTTCCTTTCCAGGCTGTCTAGAACCTTCCGTATCTGACGGAAACTTTCCTAGTGGTTTGTTTTTGACATTTTCTGCAATTTGTACTACTTGTACTTCCAACGCACGCATAGCTGCTATGTGTGTTTTCATAATTGTTTAGAGTTCTCCTTAGGTTGCATCATTCTTTGCAATATACTCCTGCAAGTTCAGTTGAATAGCTTGCTGATTTCCACTTTGGAGAGGCATGCGTTGTTGTCCTGTCTGATTCGAATTGCTGTCCTGTCCTCCCCATGAGAAATTTGGGTGTTGCTTCCATCCAGTGTTGTACTTATTCGAATAAGGATAATTTTGTGTCCGCATGTTTGTATTTCCAATGTAATTGACCGATTCTACATTCTCGCTACATTGTTCATACAAATGATCACCTCCACAACGCGCACAGAAGTCACTAGGTGATTGATCAATCACTACCGCCTTCTTTACAGTCCGAGGTGCGGTCATTTGAACATTCTTCATAGTGTTGGTGAGTGTAGCTATTTGAGCTTTCAGTGCTAAAATTTCGCTGATATCGTATTTTCCAGGTGATCTATCTCGACTCCGTCCTCGACCAGTCTTATGCGCATGATTCTTAGCAGTTGTTTCAATAATCTTATACGCTTGGTTGTAAGTCTTATCCATTAAACAACCTCCTTCGGTCGCATCAATGATAGCCTTGTCCGTTTCAGATAATCCATTATAGAAATGCTCTATCTGATATGTATACGAAAGACCATGATACGGACATCTTGCCATGAGCTCTTTGTACCATTCCCATGCTCCTCCTATAGTTTCATCATCTTCTTGTTGAAGCTCGTAATTTCATGAATGGAATTCATACTTCTTGCATTGGGATAATATTTAGCTAGAAAACTTTCGACTGACTTTGCCCACAATATATCATTAGGTAAGGTATTAAATCGTCTGGCCTTATCCCGTAAGGAATATTGGATTAGAAACAAGCGGGTATCTTCTAAAGATACTCCCACTTCTTGATTAGCATCACTACCCGCTAGAAATGAATGCAAATGCTGATGCGGATTTTCAGTAGGAAGTACGTGAAATGGTTCATTAACCTTGAGCATGTTATACATATGATTGGTCAACACAGGGTGTCGACCTCCATTAAGCCTAGCCATACCTGGGTATGCAAGATGCTCGAAATTTCCAGTTTGTGCTCGCATAACTCTATCTCTTTCATCTATCTCTTGTGCTGGTAGGTTTTGATTCCTATTCGCCCTAGCTTCCGCACCCGCGGCTGCTGTTGCTGTTGGGTCTGCCATCGCATATGGATACCTCTCTCTCTGCCTTCGCCTTCTTTGCTCACCACGACCCCTGCAAATTGTTCATTCCGGTTCTGGATCAAACGATACTAAGAGTGCCACACATACACAAATAAACGAAAAGTAAAAAGATGGAACACATAGTCAATTTTTTTTTTCTAAATACGCTCGTCTTAAACACGCTCGTCTTAAAATAAATTGACACAGTCCCCGGCAATGGCGCCAAAATCTTGATGGTGTAGATATGTGCAAGTGTACACTGTCTGTAGTAAGCAATAAGTAAATTATCGTATTTCCACAAAGACTGGAATTTATCCAAGGTGGTGTTTAGAATTGAAATAAAAACAGTAAACAATTTGGGTTTTGAATGGATGATTTTATGATTTGATAATAAGTAAATAAAATAAACAAACAATAAATGGAATTTATGTGAGAAAAGAGGCTATAGGGTAGGTATTATGAGTATATCAGTAATGAGTTAGTGAGAGTTATGTGGTAAGGAGTTTCTATTACACTGCGCTAAACAACCTTTGCTTCTGCATTGGTTCGCATCAAGCCCGACTTCCGTCGCGACTTGAAGTAATTAAGATGGGAGCGCAAGATGTATAACAGTGACACGTTTATTCCTAAACTCCAAATCAAAGTATTATAGATATAATACTAACAAGTTAAACATGCAATTTAGACTTAGGTCGTTTCCTTTTCTGATTTACAACCTATTAGCTTATGTGGATGGCCGGTCGACACTTACTATTAAGTTAAGAACCTAAATCACATGCTCTAGAGCATCCTTCCTAACTCTCCCTAAAACATGATACTAATACTCACTTTTCCCTAACCTCGCCCTAAGGAAGTTAGTTCATACCACAAACAGATAACACACAGATAGTCATGGAAAACATGCTAAAATGTTATTCAATGATATGAGTTCAAAGTAAAGAAAATAAAAACAGATAACTCCCTGAGATGTTCCTCGTAGCCGAGAACATACAAATCTCACAGTCGTTTAAGTCCTCTAAAATTTCCCGACCCTAAAACTATTACAAAATGTTATATTTAGAGTGTCGGCTAGGTCTTTAATCTCCAAATCTTAAAATAAGGTATGCCTTTAATTTCCCGATCCTTTCCATAGTTGTGTTTGCCAATTCGGTCTCAATCAGCCCGATTCGAGAATCCCTTGATTTTAGCGATCCACCTCGTAATTGTCTGGTTAGTCAACTTCACGATGTCGGCTTCCGCCTCATCGATCGTGCGTCTTTTTCCTTTTGTGTTTTCATGATTCCGCTCCACATTGTCATATTATCCTGCAAAAACAGTAAATAGAATGCATCGTGCGGAAAATAGTAAACCATGCTAATTTTAGTCATTTCACGCGCTAAATCTCAAAGTTTCGCATTTAGCTCCACAGATGCTTCGCATGCGTGAATTACACTTCTTTTCCTTATTTTCTCTCACTCGTAGTCGCATATCTTATGAAAGCGTGCGAAAAATGATGCCAAAGCATGCGATTATCTGACTCTACTCAGATTAAGCGAAATGTGTGTGATTTTCCAAGGTTGTGCAAGTATACACAGTCTTGTTGTAACAAATTTTAAAATAAGTAAAAAGTCATATCCACAAGTATTAGTGAGTAATATTATGCTTTAGCAAAATTTAGAGAGTTAAGGTAATAAGGCAAGGAAATTTGTTGGAAATTTTGTTGTGATGATTTTAAAACTAAGTAACTGAAATGAGTTCGCTAAATCAGTTCGCTAAAGTGAAATAAAAGCAAAGCTCATTAATAAAATACTTAAGATGCAATGAATAATAAACTAACTCTAATAAAATTAAAGACATTGGAAGGAGGTTAAGACTTTTCAGAGAGTTTCGCTAAGGCAAAATATTATGCTAAGAAGCGAACAACTGATGGATTCTCTTTGGCTTTCTAAAGCTCTAGAAGTTGGCTCCCTCGAACTCCTAGTTCGATTCTCTCGAATTCAAACAACAAATAAACCAAGTGATCAACATTAGGCGAACCTTATCTCTAAGTGTTCTTTTCACATGTAAGTTGGCTCTCTCGAGCTCCTAGTTCGGTTCTCTCAAACTCGAACAACAGACAAACCAAGCGAAATGAATTAGACAAGCCTTATCTTTAAGTGTTCTTCCGCATGCAAGTAAAATTGGAAAAACCTAATATTATAACATGCAAGTTTGCTCTATTCCTTTTCTCTCGAAAGCGAAATAAAGTTCATACAAAGAGTTAGCTAGACACAATGTATTTCAAGTTAGCACATGCATAAATAGTTGGCATCTTGCTACCACTTCGCTTAAGCGAACTACCCCTACTTTCTTATTTCCTTCTGATTATAAACTTAGCTACACATAATGATAAATAGATTCAAAACAAAGTAAAAAAGAAAAGTTCATCTTCAATTAAATAATGAAATAACAACGTGTGCTCATAAAAAAAGCTAAAGCAACAATTAAAGAAAATGCAAATAAAAAGAAGCAAAGTTAAGAAGAAGCCTGGTTGAAGTCACTAAAACAATGTCTTTGAATCCAGCTTCAGCTATACTCTGCAACGTTGGCTAACTACTTCGCTAGAGTGAACTATCTAAACTTGAAAAAATGAAATGACAATAATTTTGGTCGAAAGAAAAATTGACAAAATGATATCTCCAGAAAAATGGAAGATGATTTCGAAAATGACAAAAGGCTTCTATTTATATTGCTTTAGCCAAGCCTCTACTCCACGATCCCATGCCCATGTACTTTGCTCCATGATCTCACATGCAACGGTCGAGATTGAAAGACATTTCTCGGATCTTTGACACGCGTCTTTTAGCTATTTTTTCGAGAGCCAATCTCGCTGGATTTCAGTTCGCTAAAGCGGACTCTTTAGCAACTTCACACTTAGCTCCACAAAGCTTTTCCCACTGTATTTTAGTTCGCTAAAGCAAACTCTTTAGCAACTCTTTTCCCATTGGATTTTCAGTTCGCTAAAGCGAACTCTTTAGCAACTACACTTAGCTCTGAAAAGCTTTTAGGAATTCTGCACTTCGCTCCTTAGGTATGCTTAGGCAAACACGAAATATCAAGTTTATAGAGATGGAACTTAAAGATTTTCATATTTCATGTACTCTTGCTAAGCAAACCTCTAGAATGTGATCCTAAACAGAAAACTATAGGATTTTGCAATTCGCTAAAATAATTATGCTAAAGCGAACTAACTTAGCGAATTCTTGCTATAATGTAGTGAAATGTCTAGCGAAATGCTATTAAACTTAGTCATTAATTCCCAAATTTTGAGAGTTATCACACCCCTAAACTTACATTATTGCTCGTCCTCAAGCAATAACTATTTAAATAGGGTGAACTTCGCTTTCTACAGATCTCATCCTGAAATAGAGAAACAATGTTTATCCATTTCACTAAAGCAAACAACAATCAATTCAAAAAAATTCAAGTAAATTTCTAAACTGAGCTATTTCATAACTGGACCATGTTAAGCAATGTTTTTTTAAATTCAAAGGACGTTTTTTCTTTTTCGCTCTAGCCACACAATTCAAGCTACAATTCTATAAAGACCCGACCAATTTCACGGTCCTAAACCTAGTCTTTACTTAAATGCATGCATTCAAAGCGGAAATAAACGACAATTTAAAACATTTAAGTATATCCAGATTCCAAGGGTTAAACTTATAAATTCAGCATTTAATAAAACGGCCATGGCCAGAGACTTTAAAACTGAAATACATTCTATATTAAATAAACATCAAAACAAGGAATCCATAACACTTAATTAAAACTCCTAAGGGTTCCATACCAAACTACATGCAAGTCAAATAGTTCAAACAAAATAAGACTCAGAGTATTCAAAATTCAGTAAATGAAAACAGCGAGCTAATTCCCATGATCGATCATCAGCTGCCTCCAATCATCAAGTAGCCTGTCCAGGATTACCTGTGGGAAACCACAGAAGTAAGGGTGAGCAATGCAAGATTACTCAGTAAGAATTCCCCAATCGAGGTACAATACAACTCATTAGATTATTTACAGGAATGCAAGCAACAGTCAACCTTTAGCACTACTAGGACCTCTCAGGGTCCTTCGAGAATCTCTGATCTCGAACAAAGTTCTACAACTTACTTAACAAGGATGCTGGGTGTACTATTCTCATGATCCCGAGGGAGCCTCCAGTCGGAGTATCAAGAGCGTGCACGCACACCGCATGCTACTGAAATCCAGGTAGGTGCTGGGTCTAAGGCAGCCTACTCTGGCACATGATCGCATGGCCTAAAAGACTCGGAAGGTGCCACTAAACATAGGGATGCGAGACCTTGTCATCAAGCTATGACAGCATTATCCACCACTAGCCTGCAGCTAGGTCCCGCTCACAGTAGGCTATCACTATAAGTCGGTCCTGCCCAAAGGCTGCAGAACTTGGGTATGCCAACACAATGTAAATTGTGCTGGCGAACAGGGACGGGACAAGCCTCGTCACCCTCCTGCTCGACGGGGCAGCGATACGTTGAGCCCACTCGCCCAAGAACTGCAGACTAGGCTATGCCACTGCAGGGCGGAGTATACGTTCTCTTGCCACCTGCCAATGGGGCAACTTACTTTATGCTACCTCGGCCTATAAATGATGACTCTCCTAACAGGCTATGCTAAGATTACATTCAACAGATCAGGCATACAGTAACGAGAGTACAACCTAACATGATACTACAATAAAGATGGACATGCTGAGCAGAACAATCAAGCATGCATCTAACATGTACAAAAGGATCAATAACATGCTAGATAGAATAACAAGAAGCAACGTATCAACAAACATGCATTCAGTAAATCATCACAAGCAAACAAGTATTACTAATCAGAGCAGGGTCCACACAACCCCGGTAAGAAATCCTTACCTGGTATTGGAGAACTAAAACACACACAAGAACTGAACAGCAAGTCACAAAAACTTAAGAATATAAGAACAAGCAAAATGTCACAAAGTATAACTAAGAACAGCCTCTATAAGGCTCGGTCAGCAGCGAAACAAAAAGGGAAAGGAACAGCGAGTTGATATCAAAGCGAAGACGAAACTGGACAGCAGGTCGTTCACAGTTGCTCGGGCGAACAAAGGCAGCGATCAAGGACAACGAACAAGACAACAACGAACGGACGCTAGCGCTGGAACGGTTGCTGGCTGACGAAGTCATGCGAAAGCTGCTGGGCGACAGAGGGCTGCTTCGTGCATTGATCTGTGCTAACGAACTGGCTGTGGTGCGTCTGGTTTCAGCGAACGAGTAGCAAAGGCGAATCGAAGGAACTTGACTGCTACTGTAACTCGTGAAGAACAACAAACCAACGGTGGAGAACTTAGCACTAGAACTGAACGTTTGAATGAAACCGTGGTACCGAAAAGATGGAAATGAACCACTATACCTTTGGGAGATCTTGACGAGTGAAGGCTAAATCGGATCGAGACAAACGAGAATACAACAGCGAATCCCAACTGCAACATCGAATCGACTAGCTCGATGAACAGAACCTCTTTGCAGCAGTTGAGACAAACCACACCCGAACTTAGCAAAACAGAAGCTTCGGATGCACAAACCACGACGAGAACCCATAACAACGAAGAAGGTGACTTACCAAGCTTGTCGACGGCGAACGAACGACTGCAACCAGAGAAGAAGATGACGCCTCGACAGCAGCTAAGACAAAACGACCACAACCCCAAAATGACACCAAACAGAGCTCGGACAAGGCAGACAAGGACGAAAACGAAACAGCAAGGGAAAGAAAGCTTAGCAGACAGCGACGGCGAACCAGAAGCCCTCCAATGACGGCGGCGACGGAATCTCCTTGCGGCGACGAGATGGCGGCAGCGACGGCTGCTCTAGGGTTTGCTCTCCTTGGGATTTGTGTAAATGATGAAATCCTAGACGTCAAGCTTAAATACCCTTCTTCTTTTTCCTTTATTTTAATTAAATTAAAATCCAACTAAAACCACCTCAAGGGTCTTGGTTCAAAACCCAACAAAGGCACTTTTAATTCCCTTAGCTTCCCAACACTTGGCCTCTCCCAAGACCAAGGTTCGAAAAACTTGAATTATTTAAATCACATATTACTAATTAAGACAGTCATTGCAAACCTTCCAAATAACTTACAAAATGTAACGACCCGCGTTTCCGGTTTGTTATTAGCCTTGTAATCCTTAGTTAATTAATTTCTTATTTAATAAAATGAGGTTGATTTAATTTATGTTTTAAATTGAATTTCATTTGATCTTAGAGGCGGCTCGAACCTTGGCCTTGTGGGTGGCCAAGGGATTGGAGAAACTTGAATTAAATAGCATTTAAAAAGGTGGCCAAGAGGGGTTTTGAACCCA
>JBBMEF010056528.1:0-12104 GCA_037832685.1 Sicyos baderoa
TTTTAATTCTGCTTTAAATGCATGCAAGTAGTAAAGACTAGGTTTAGTTCTGTTAAACCGGTCGGGTCTTTACAGATTTTCCCAAAAGAAACCCCTAAAACCTTTTTGTTTTAATTAACATACAAATCCCAAAAAATCTCGGCTCCGAGTCCCATCGCGGGAGCTTTTACTTTCTTTTTATTTTTCTAATTAATCCACCACATCCTCACCCTTCCAACAAGGGTTTGAATCCCACTAGTGACAACAATTAGCAACTTATTTTCTTTAAATACAAACCGAGCTCCAAACCACCAAAACAATACAATCTTAAACCTATGAACCAAGAAAACCGAGAACGAGTATTTAACAAAACAAGAATTCTAAGAACCTCTTAAATAAATTAAATCCACGAGAACCAAGAGTCAAAAAGTAACGGTAACGGCAAAAAGAACCTTGAGTGACATTCCGAAATCTTGGGCCGTTACAGTTTTCATCATTTAAGTCATGCATGCTAGTCAGAGACCTAGATTATGATCACTTTTGGGTCGTGTCTTTACACATATAACTGACCAAATAACATGCGTACTCATTTTTGTAATCTATAAGCACTAATTTCGAGAAACATTCATACTACAAAAGAAAAACAATACAAATGTTATATTTTATTCAAACAAAGAAATATTATAAAATAACAAAGAAATAAATGAACCATGAATAAATATTTATGTCATTTTCTCAAAAAAAAAATGGAATTTATTTCAAGCAACTTATTTCTAAGTAACACTCGGAATCGATTACGCGCAAGTATACGCGGTCAGAAATTGCAGCAAATAATAAGTATTTATATTTTATCAATCACACATGGATTGATGTCTAGATTTATGACAATTAAGAAAAGAGTCGTGCGAAAAATAAAAAGCATATATTTATAAGTGTTGGTTGTGTTGATTTTAATAAACAGAAAGTAAAGACAGATAATAAATGTGAATGCACTAAGTAGTAATCACTTATACAATCCTAGAGATGCTAGATGCGGGAGATAGTTAATGCGACTCTTGCTTCCTAAACAACTAAGTATTTTTGTGGTAGATCCTGCTTCCGCATGGATCCCCACCTGACAACTAGGCAACGCAAATGATAGTGAAGTTACTCCTAACATTCTAAACAATGAACAGTTGTTCATACAACCTATTATAGCATACTTGGTCTACTTGCAACTTCTTCTTCCGAAGTCATTACAAGGCTTATACGTGGGTAGCTAATTGACGCATAAGTATAAAATAAAAATTCAGCAGTGTCAATCTAATTAACATTCGCTCCTAACATGCTTCTAATCATGCAAAGCAATTGAAAACTCCTATAACGCAGGCATAGAATTGGAACAAAAGCAGAAGTTAAATCAGCAGATTTTATTCATCAACTAAAGTTCAAATGCTACAATCTACTCCTAAGAAAAATAGTAAAATGGAATTGATGGGAATGTGAAGTGTGCAGTCCCCTTGTCATCAGCTTCCGCAACACCACCGGTGCTTCCTCTTGAGATTCGGCCTAATCTTTAGATCGGTCATCCGATCAGCTCACCCGACTTCAACCTTCTTCTGGATATTTATAGTGTAGAGTTACTTGGTCGCCAAGTCTGAGTTGTTTCCTTGTCGACTTCTCTTTCCGAATGCAACTGCCACATTAGCGTATGAGTCTCATGTTGTTTGTCGACATCCGCGTGTTTAGCTTTTTTATTTCATTTCTTCGCATAATCTGCATTTTATAACTGTTTAGCGCATTTTCCATGATAATTCCGCGAAACCATCTTTGCGGTGCCGAAATATGGTATGCATGCGAATTTCTATATTGTTTTTACTCGCATTCTCTCCAACTCGCGCGCTACTTTTCCCTTAAAATTAAGAATAATACAAACTAAAGCAGCCTAAAATATGCTCTATTTGAGAGCTATCAACATCCAGTTTTTAGAAAAACATCCATGCTACAAAAGAAAAAAAAAATTATATTAAGTATTCTAACAAAAAAAAATATAAATATAAAATAACAAATAAATGAACGATGAATAAAAAAAAAAATAAAAAAGGAAATCATATCCAAATATTATAGATAAACATGAGAATAAACTTACATTTTTGTAAAAGAATGTTGAAGAAAGATTATATATATAGTTGTAAGAGATCAAACTTACAAAATTACTTTTGATATTTCTTCATTAAATATAAATATAATTAAAGCTAATAAATTTTGAAATTAAGATGAACTTGTAATATAAAAAGACATTAAACCATTAATGCTATATTATATATTTTAAATTATATATTATATTTAAACCATAAATGTGTAAAATATGAAAAAAACATTTGAAAAAAATAATAATAATGAAATAATAATGACATATTTGAAATTATGGAGAATCATTTGGATAAAATAGTCCAAAAATGATTTTCCCTACTAAGCCACATTTTAAATAATAAGGATAATGATAATGTTAAGTATTCTAAGTTCTAAAATTTATTCAATTACAGCTTCAAAAAAAAAATTCAATTACAAATAAAAAAAGTTAAATACATAGAATTATATAAATAAATAAAGTATAGATCAAATTTTTTAAAATTGTCCATTAAAAATAAAAAAGTAAAGAGTCGTCGGAATATTATTTATTATATTTTGTAAAAACAAAAGTATATTGTTATACTAGAAAATAAAAAATCAAAACAATCAAAAAATTAAAAGAAAATTTATTGGCGGAAATAATCTTTCTTCCCCAAGAAAATAAAATTAAATACCTAACAATTAATTTTCTAACCTTTAAATTAAACTAAATGTCATTTTTTTAGTACAAGTTGGGGGAATTATAATACCGATTCAAGGGATTGAACATGTGACACTAGTGTTGAACTGGTAATAATGAAACCACTGCACCACTGATTCATTCGGTATTTAACTAGATGTCATTAACATGCATTGTAATGTCAATATTATAAAAAAAAAATTGTAATATTTCTAAATATTTATTCAATTAAATATGATTAGTATGCATATAAAAAAAATGATAAATATATCAAAACGATGAAAAAACTATTTTTATAAAAATTGGATAAAAATATGTATGTGTGTTCAAAGTATACATATCAAAATTAAAAAAAAAAAAAAAAAAAAAAATGTGAGGGGTAAATTTGATATAAAACCTAAAAAATTCTTAATAAAAATTATGATTATTATGACTTACATACTTGCATTACCAAAGCACAATCAACCAAACTATAATTGACATAGATTACATGTTCAAATTTTGAACACTCAAATATTGTTAATGTCTATCGCATTTAGAGAATTATAAATAAATATATATATATATATATATTCACATTAAAAGAATAGTACGATACACATTTTAACTCATATATTATATAATTGTTTTAATTCAAATTATACTTTCTTACTTGTTTCTATTGTTGACAGATTTTTTGACTTTCAAATGAATTAATGGATTAATTTTCACTTAAAAAAGTCATAACATCTTTGAAAAAGCTTAAGATCATGACAATATTTAGACTATATAATTTTAATTTAATTAAGTAATTAAATTTAAATATAAAATATTGTTCAACCACACTCAATACAAATTAATTGTAGAATCAAATTCCATTATTTAGATCATTTTTTTCTAAAATTGTTTTTTTTAACCTAAAAAAAGTTTCAAATACATTCAACATGTTTAAAGTTATTTTGTTATACACAAAAAACTTTCTAAAAATTTCTCTTTGAAAAAAAATACACCTGAATTCTGTTGGGATAGAAATTTTGACAAATAAAAGCCCTCATTATTTTAAAAATTAATGACCAAATTAAATTATAATTAAATGAATTAAAATTGATTCTTTTGTAATTTTTGTTAAAATTAAAATAGGTCAAGTCTAATTAGTTAGATCAAATCAAGTTCAAATTCATAAGCGCATAAATCATTTTGTAGTCTATGAAAACTCTATAAATGGAGAGCTCCATCGAAACTAAAAAGTCGCCTAAATAAGCTAGTTTTTAAGTCAAGACAGTCTAAATAGACTTATGTCGATTGTCTTTTAAGGCTTGAAGTTTTCTGGAAATCTAAAGCTTGAAATTTCAAGCCTCTGTCTTCCACATCTTTTGTGTGTTCTCGAATGGATGTGGACCTTTCTATTTATAGAGTTTCCATGGACTTTAAATGGGTTTGAGCTTAACCTATTTTAACTTGGCCAAAATTCCAAATAATATTACGTGGATAAGATTACGTGAAATCTCTTATCTTCTCACTTAATCTATGAAATTTGATAAAACTATATTGTAACTAAAAGAATGAAAATCTAAATATCTAAATAATATTGTAAATATTTTTACATTTTTTTATATTTAAATAGAAGATTACAAATGACATGTTTGTAATTTAGAGTGTAGTTTAGGGTAAAATCGTCCAAAAATAATTTTTCCCTTAACCACAAGTATGATTAATATCTACCCTTAAAATTGCATAACCGCTACCATTAACTCAATTATCATATATGTATGAAATGTGAGTCCAAAGAAGAAAAAAAAAATCTTATTTTTAAAATGGAATCCATAAATAGATCAAATCAAAATGAAAAATATAAAATAAATTTAAGTTAAAGAAAGTTCTATTAGAAAATTAGTGGAATAGAACCCATGAGACTAATAATAGATTTAAAATAATAATAAATAAATAAAATAGAAACAATAAAAACAAAGATCCAAAATGGAAGGAAATTAACAAACAAATCCTCGAAGACCAGAAGTAGCCCGATTATGATGCACCATCCAACAACCAAAGTTTCATATAAATACCCAACATAGACAAAACAAAACAAAGAAAACAAAAAATAAGAACATCAAGAACACAAAAACAAAAAAAACCAAAAAAAAAATATGGTGTGTTGTGGGCAAATTCCAAGTGCATTACTTGGTGTATTAGCCATCTCTCTTCTCCTCCTAGGGACCACTGTCTCGGGCCAGATCAACATCGTCGAGCCACTAGTGAACCATGGTGGCAAAATGCTAGAAGGCGACCTGCAGTTGTCGTTGGTGTACTACGGTCAGTTCGGGCGGGTTCAGAAGAACACAATCAGGAATTTCTTGAAGTCGCTAGACCATGTTGACCCCGCCGCGGGTGAGCCACAGGTCTCAACATGGTGGAAAATGGTTGGTGCTTACCGTCCAGCGGGCGGGGATATAAAGGTTAAGGTGGTAAAGCAACATGTGGATCCAAATTACTCTCTAGGGAAAATTATGACTATTGATTTCATAAAGATTCTTGTTAAAAATGCGGTTGCTGGGTTGCCAGCTGGTGTTATTCCTGTTATTGTTACGGCTAGAGACGTGACCGTAGACGGGCTTTGCATGGGCAAGTGCGCGGAGCATGGAGTTATCGAAGAGATCACACCCTACGTCATTGTCGGGAACCCCGAGACCGAGTGTCCAGGAGCATGCGGATGGCCATTCCACAAGTCTGACTACGGTCCAGCCGGCGCTGTTCTCAAGCCCCCGAGTGGCAACGTTGGGGCCGATGCCATGGTCGTTTCGTTGGCCTCTGGCTTGGCCTCCGTCGTCACCAACCCATTTAAAACGGGCCTATTCCAGCTCGGGCAGAAGTCTAGCATGATCGAGGTCACCAGTGCCTGCCCTGGCATGTTTGGCACTGGAGCTACTCCGGGCGGCACAGGCAAGGTTGCCGTCGACATGCGCAAAGGCGGCGCGTACAATGCTGTTGGCTTTAAGGGCAATAAGTTCCTTCTTCCTGCTCTTTGGAACCCCAAGACTAAGTCTTGCTGGACTCTCATGTGAACAATATCTATTATTCGTGGAATTGGCCGTACATATTTTGTGTATTTATAGTCACTAAATCAGGCGGCTATTAAGAGAGGCAGGTTGATAGCCCCTCCTTTTCCCGCCTATATTTCATTTCTACTATTTTTTATTTGAAATAAAAATGAAACATTTCTTTGTTTTCTTATTCTTCACCCATGGTTCTCAAACTTCATCTTATTCTTTGTCAAATCAATATTTTCCAGATCTCCTTAGCGCTTCTCATCTTATTCTTTATCCATTTGGTAAGGTACTAGATCTACTCCGTGCTGAGAAGGTGGGAGGTCAAACTCCAAAAGTAATATAACGGGACAAGAAGAAGAACGAACCATTTAAAGGGCCCATTTCGAATTCCCATTCTTCATCGGATTGTCTATGGATTTTTAAAAACGATGATTCCTAAATTTTTAAACAAGTAATCAATGAATTAGGAGTTTTTTATGAGATTAGTTGTTGGAAGATAGGAGTTTTTGACCGTGTAAATGATATTTATTTTGGCAACATAATTTTTTTTAATTTTGAAGATGAAAAGTCGCTGATTCTTTTTATTTAATAATAATTTTTTTTACTAATGTTTCTTATTTATATGAGTTTTAAATTTTCTATTTTTATTATGTATTTTTTATTTAAAATAAATTATAATATGATAGTGAGTTTAAAATTAGTCTAGTCATCATCCTAGTCAACATTATGTTATGTCATTAACGGTTCCGTTATCTCAATGACCAAAATGGAGTATTATTCAAATGTCAGGGATTAAAGTGTTGAAATTTGAAAGCTAGTCACCAAAATGAAACTTCATCCAAAAGGTAGGGACTAAAAAGGAAGTTTGTTTTCCATAAAACAATTGAAATGGAGTAACAGTGGTAGGTACAAACCAATAATAAAAAATACGGTTAAAAGGATCTTAACTTATGAGAAAACAAATGTTATTTTAATAATAACAAAAAAAAGATTTAAAATGTGATGTGATGTTTACTATATATCACATTAGTATAGCTGTAGTGTTCTGATGTAGCTCCATTATGTGTGTAAATGTACAAAATTGCTCTGTTAAGGTGTGTAAATATACTTAATACGCACAAAATTGCTCTGTTGGGTTGTGTAAGTGTACTCAATATCAACAAAATTACAAACATGGGAGACGAATGGTTGAACAAACAAAAGAAAACCCTAAAATTCAATCCTCAATCCTATACGTTGTATGTATTATTGTTGTGATTTCAGTCGGTGCTGAAATTTTAATACACAATATTCTCGTCATCCCAAACCTAGTCGAATGCAATTGTTATAGATATGGCTTCAATTGAGAGGTGAGCCTCCTTATGCCGAAAAATCTTGAAAGCAATTCAAGTAGCGCTTCGATGCTCTCAGGACAATGTTGGGTCGACCACCTGAAACTTTGTAAAAATAGAAAGAATGAAGATGAGATAGTGCTTAACCCTAATAGATCCTCTCTAAAATGTTGGACTTTCAATGATGATCAATATGCAAAACACAATCTAGAATAACTCACATTGAATAGAGATTGATTTCAACTAAATAGAAAAAATGAATTGAAGCAATTGGATTTAAAAAAAAGAAGAAAAGGAAAAATAATTATTGAAGTGAATATTTGATTTTTTTTAATCATTTTAAAAACCTTGGTGGTTGTCTCCCCTTAATTTATAGGACGATAGATTCAACCAAATGATTTTTTTTTTTTTTTACATGATCCGAAAATAAAGACTAAGAGGACTATGAGGAGGGAATTATTTATCTCACTATCATGTGGTTAGTTTAGACACCAATTTAAACTCAAAAAACGAATAGACATGAACTTAATAATTATACAATTTAAACTCAAAAAATGAATAGACATGAACTTAATAATTATATGGGAAATAAACATTTACTACTATTTTCCTTATTTAAACGCCACTGTAACATATTCTCGAAGAATTGATCTTATTTAAATTGGCTAAATTATAAATAATGCCCCTAAATTATTGATGTTGTTTCAAAAATACCATTCTACTTTCAAAAGTTTTAATACTACCCTTCACCTTTCTCAATAGTTTCAAAAACACCCTTTTAGAAACTCACGTTAATATATTGAACGGGAAGTTGTGGAGGATCAAATTGAAGTTGACAGAGAATATATACGTGGAGTTTGATTGAATTATTTGAGCAATTTTTTTTTTGAGGAAATTATTTGAGCAATTAGTTTGGCGACAATAGGTGATTTTGGTTCAGTTTTAATCGATTTTGTACCAAACCGATAATCGAACAAATATTTTCGATTTTTAAAAATTGATCCGATCTAATGTCAATTTTCTTAAATATATCAAAAAAATATTTCTTATTAAAAAAAATATTTCTCATAAACCACATTTGTTATTAAAAAAAAAAAAGAGCTTCTAAATAAGTACTTCAAAGCGATGTGCACTAAAATGATGCTCTAGAAATAGTCTAAAATAATGTTGTATAAACTAACATGTGCGCTCAATCACATTAGTGTATGTCCAATGACTAAGAATTTATAGGTTCAAGTCCCCTCACTCCCAATTGATATAATCTAAAAAAAAATGATGTTCCAAAAGAAGTTAAAATGAAAAGTATAAAAGGATGTTTAATATACTTAAAATAATTAATAAAAATCAGCCAAAGCAATAATTAATTAGGGTTCGTTTGGTAACGTTCCTGTTTCTATTTCTTATTTTTTAGAAACAGACTTGTTTGATAATTATTATGTTTCTTGTTTCTAATTTTTTAAAAAACGTTTCTTAATTTTGACTTAAAAATGAGAAACTCCAATCTACTGTTCCGTCGCTTGAATTTTCTGAAACTGTAGACGTGTCTTTATAATAAAGAGTGCAGCTTGTTTTCAAAATTGTTCTTGTGCCATGATTGAAAATAAAAGTTGAAATTTATATTTTTCTCTGCTTTCCTAGTTCGATACACTTGTGGGTGTTTCTTTTTTTCTTTTTTTATTATTTTCTTTTAATTTTATAAATCATTTATTATTTATATTTACTTATATATTTAACTCTTTTAATTATTTTCTTTTTGACAAAGAACTATTTTTAATTTTATTATAGGATATAAAATTTTAAAATGTTTATTTTGTGTATTTATATCTTATTTGAATTTATTTATTTATGATCTTTTGTTGAGTACTTATTTATTTATGATTTGATTTTAAATATTTGTAATACATGTATTTAATTTTTTTATATATTATTTTAATATTTTACAACCACAACATTTTCAAATCACGTCATTTTCGATGAATGATTTGAGTGAGATATGTTATATAATTTTTTTTTTTGGTAAATTCACATTAAAAATTATAATTATTTTTTATTAAAAAGATATTTAGTCTATAAAATGTTATTATTTTTTAATAATGATTTTTTTAAAAAAAAATTAATGCATGCTATATTTTTCAAGGAAAAAAAACAAAAAACAAAAAATAAGGCCCCGTTTGATAACTATTTGGTTTCTTGTTTTTGGTTTTTCAAATTTAAGCCAATTCTCTCTCAAATTTCTTACAATGTACTCCATCATTCCTATCATTTATCCATATTTATTTAAGAAAGTAGGAGAATACTAACCAACTTTTAAAAACAAAAACAAACTTTGGGAAGCTACTTTTTTTTGTTTTTAAAAGTTGGTTGGTCTTCCCCTACTTTCTTAAGGAAAGATGTATACATGATAGAAAGGATGAAACAAATTGTAGGAAATTTGAGAGAAAATAAGCTTAAATTTGAAAAACCAAAAACAAGAAACCAAATGGTTATCAAACGGGGCCTTAGTAATGCGTTTTTCAGCAGATGACTTTATAGGTAGAGAGAGGGTCGTCTAAACGGAAGTCAAGACAAACTCTAACGGCTAGTTGAGACTTGAGAGGAAAACAAATAACTCTAGTAATAATTTTTCAATATTCCCTCGAACTCGATCATCATGATGAGTGTCCCAAAAGCTTGAGTTTTGAAGCTTGATCTTGAAGATTTCGTAAGGAGATCGGTCGGCTGCTACAATGTTTACATGCAGCTTACACATTCACGAACAAAGTGAAAGTCAACTTCAATATGCTTTGTGTGGTTATGAAAAACAAAATTTCTTGCAAGCCTAGATGTAAATCGATAGGTAAAAGTAGGGGCCGGTGATACTAACCAATCGAAAAAACGAAATAAACCAAATCGATCAATTAGATTGATTCGAGTATTTCACATAATAATGGACATGATATCAGTTTTAATTTGGAGAAAATTGAAAGTTATTGATTCGGTTCGGTTCTATTTGTAAAATCAATAAAAACCAAACCGAGCAACCAATTATAGTTTTCATTTTATATGTTAGTTTAAATTTTTATTGGTAGCAAACTAATTATTATTTTTTAATTTAATTATAAATTTTGAGAGTTCTATAGGAAAAGAACATTTAAAAGATGTTAGAAGTAATTAAAATAGTAAAAAGAAAAAGAAATCGCATGAAAACCAAATCGAAGAAAATAGAGTCATTTTGTCTTTTATTGGATATTGGTTCGTTTTTTTTTTTTTCAAAATAATTGGAATTGATTGGTTCTCAGTTTGGTCTAAAAATAAAGGAAAATCAAACCAATAATTTTTCATTTTTTGAACATTGGTTCAGTTCCTCTTTTGCTTAAATTGATTAGATAGGTACTCGATTCGGTCTAAAATCGAAGAAAACCAAACCGATTTAACCCCTAAGAAAAAGTATAGAGCGGGAGGATTTTGAAGCATAATACGAAGATAAGGAGTTGTCGAAGCCAACAAATATGTGATGTAGTGGCAGCCAATGCCATGTACTCGACCTATACAGAGTTTGCGCGATACCGTTGCTTAATTTGCTTCTGGGCTGCCAAGATATCAGATTCTAACCAAATTAAAGTTGCTAAGCTTGTTGTTGAGCAGCATTGATAGGATTTGTAATAGGAGTACTTTAGGCCCCGTTTGATAACTATTTGGTTTATTGTTTTTTGTTTTTCAAATTTAAGCCTATTCTCTCTCAAATTCCTACAATGTGCTTTATCCTTCCTACCATTTATCCATCATTCTTTAAGAAAGTAGGAGAATACTAACCAATTTTTAAAAACAAAAACAAACTTTGGGAAGCTACTTTTTTTTGTTTTTAAAAGTTGGTTGATTTTTCCCTACTTTCTTAAGGAAAGATGTATACATGGTAGAAATGATGAAACAAATTGTAGGAAATTTGAGAGAAAATAGGCTTAAATTTGAAAAACTAAAAACAAGAAACCAAATGGTTATCAAACGGGGCCTTAGCAATTAATTGGGAGTTTGTTAAGATTGTTGGATTATAAATAGAGGCAGTGAGAGAGAAGAAGGATATCAACAATATTGTGATCGTTTTGGTAATGGACTTGAGAGAGTATTCTCAAGAATGAAAGATTCAAGTACCTATCAAATACTTGATTAGTTTATAATTCATTTATATTTTATATTTTTATATTTTAATATATTGTTTGGTTTCTAGCTCGGGTCGTATCACAGTAATCATAAACCCCAGTTCAATATGAATTTGAATTAGCATGGACTTGAAAAGATGGTTGAAAATGTAAGACAGCATCATAAACCTTGCATGTACTGAAATGTGCACTTGCAAGGTAGTTGAATCATTGTTGGTGCTTCATGAATATCAAGGAGTAAAACATTTCAACTATTTACCTATATGAAGTAACATAACTAGAAGAACACAAGGAAATGAGATGTGGAACATGATTTAAGCTAGGACATTCCAAACTAAGTTACAACATCATTTATAAACTTAAATTGGCTAATTAAAAAATTACATATGGACTTGTATTGAACTTTCAAACCAAGGAAATTAGAGAACCTAAGTCTAATCATGTCAAAACATCTCTTAAGCTTGTCCACCAATAAATCAATGAAACATACATTGCCAGTTTAAACAATATCAACATATAATAAAAGATAAGTGATATAAATGTCATGCATGCGAATAAGCAAAGAGATGTTGGTACAAAGATGAATAAACAAGGATAAATAATTGATTGAAAGTTAAAGTGTAGGTTAGAGTAGCTAAACTTGTTGTAACCTAGGTAGTTAAGTTAGTAGTTAAGTTTGTTAGAGAGGTTTTAACCACCTAAACAAACTAATCAGTTTAACTAACTTACAACTAATCTTTAGGTAAATAACACTTAATTAGGCCTAATAATCTTGTAATCACCCTTCCTATAATCTATAAATAGGAAGGGTGAGAGAGATAGTCTCATAAGTTGAAATCCA
>JBBMEF010056548.1:0-12101 GCA_037832685.1 Sicyos baderoa
TACAATGGGCCGAACGGGCCGAATAGACCTAAATCTAATAATACATAAAATATATAAATATACATTAATTCTAACAGGGAGCACATCTCAATACAATAAGGAGTAAAAATGACAGAAAATTAACAAAAGGTGGCCAAATAAGCATGGAGTCCTGAAGAGTATGTAGCCCAGGATGATCCATGTTGATGAAGAGGAGGAGAAGAATCCCGAGAGTGTATCCACCATGAATAAAAACTAGAATCTGCACACTGATTTCAAAACTGATTGAATGTGGAAATATAAAGTGGGTGCTCATTGAGAAATGACTAGTTACCCTTTTGAGTTCCCCCCTCTTTTGTAACTTTTTACATCAATGAAATTGTTTCTTGTCTAAAAACTCGTCCTTTTACATATAAGCTCTCGGCCAAACTTTTTGTTGAATTATGTTAAATCACCAATCAACCCAAAAGCTTGAGCTTATTGGTTGGGGTAAATTTAATTATATCAACCAACACTCCCCCTCACTTGTGGGTTTTGAAATTTGAGAAATGCCCTACAAGTGGACTTTAATTTTAATTGGGGAGGAAACGACTTAACATGGACTCGAACTGAAGACATCCTGCTCTGATACCAACTTGAATTTTAGAGAAGAAGAATAATTTTTATTATTTCTTTTCATACTTTACAAATGAGGGATGACCATCCTTTTATAGGGAAAACCTAACAAACTAGTAAATAAAATAACATGAGAATCTCCTTAAAATAAGGAGTAGAAAATATAATGGAAAATAAATATGAAATAATCAACACTTTTCAATATTTTTCAACTACAAATCCCATTTGTGGCTATCAAACCATTTCTTTGTAAAGGTTGGTATTCCCTTCTTTAGTATTCTTTGTTTCATCATTTAGTCTATGCACATGTATTAAAGGGTTAATACCAGGACGACAGGATATCACTCGAGTTTCTCGATGTTGTGGTCTCAATGTTTTTATTATTTAATGAAACATATTTCATATTTTAGATGAATGGGAGAACTTTTTGGAACGAATTGGTCGAGGTCATGCCACAGGGGAAGCAGAGCTCCAAAAAAGTCCAAGTGATGCCTTGGAGCTCCGATTTTGGGTTTCATATCGAGGGCAGACTCTAGCTCGGACAGGTTAGATTTCTGCATACTAAATATATTATTGTGATCTTTTTTATATTTCTTCTCAATTGCTCGCTTGTTTAGATGATTGTTGTTAATTACTTTGATATTCTCTGGTGGTTCTGATTCTTGTGAATTTGCACAGTTCGTGGCATGATGTACTACAGGAGAGCTTTAATGCTTCAGAGCTACCTAGAGAAGAGATCATTTGGGGGTATTTTAGCTTATAGTATTTTGCTAGTGTACTCGGTTTATTGTAGTTAGGGCTGTAGGATTATGGGACCTTTACACGTTTCTTGAAACTAACAGATGATTATTCTCAAGCTAACTTTCCCATGAGTCAAGGGTTTGAGTTATCTCGAGAATCTAGGGCACAAGCAGACTTGAAGTTTACCTATGTTGTTTCCTGTCAAATATATGGGCAACAAAAGCAGAGAAAAGCTCCAGAGGCTGCCGATATTTCTCTTTTGCTGCAGAGGTACAATGTTTTTCTGCTAATATAACATTGTCCCCTAATTGATAATAGTTCAGCTTAGTATTTTCTAGGTTTTTAATGCTTTAAAGCTGATAGCTACAATACTTGAGGAGTGTAGAATGGGTATTTATTGTTTTCTATTTTAGTGAAGAGGAGTTTATGTCTTAAAAAAAGAAGTAATGAATACATCCATTGTGATTCTGGAGTATATTCATGCGTCTCCCAGTATTTCAAGGCAACCCAAGGCTCGCTCCAAAGGTGAGAGGTGGGTCGATCTTGGGTTGTTGCGGCTTTTATCACCTTGTTGTGGCTTTGGCATATGCAAAGACAAGCACCCGTCTTTTTTTTCAAATATTTCATTACATTTTCCAAAAACACACGTGAGAAATAGAAGAGTAGAGAAAAAAATTATTATATGAAGAGTGGAAGATTATAAAGTCATCCCTAGATGTAGAAATATGCACAATGCTTTGAATTACATTTCATTTTTTGCTTGCCATACGAGTCTTTTACTGGTGTAGTTCTATCCTGTGTTTCCTTTTTCCTCATATCATATGTAAGCTTAGAGGAAGTATTGATCAACGGCATTTCTCTTGTAGCCCCACGCAAAGATGCTAGTTCTTAATTCTTTGAACTAGTTCATGAATGTTCTTGTCTATATTGTTGCTAGGAATGATGAACTAGTTTTTCAATGTTCTTGTCTATCTTGTTGCTAGGAATGAGGCACTTCGTGTTGCTTTCATTCACGTGGAAGATAGTGTTGGATCTGATGGAAATGTTGTAAAGGAATTTTATTCGAAGCTCGTGAAAGCTGATGTACATGGAAAAGATCAGGTAACCAGCATCTTCTTTGTTTACTCAATTTGAATTGTTTCAACGTCCTTGTAAGACTTTGTTTCCATAGAAAATGCTTTTGATTTGCAATTTCTTATTGCAGCTGGTGTGGTGTAAGTATAGTTTGCTTTGTATATACAGTTATACAAAAGGGAAAAAACTGTTCTGATTACAATCTTGCAGCAAGTTGCGAGGAACTAATTATGGAATGAACTATCTAGGTGATACCAGCCTTACAGAAGAAAAAGTTCACAGCTACAACCCTTTTTTTTTTTTTAATAAGAAGGTTAAAATACCATTTTGGTCCCTAGAGTTTACCCTTTGTTCCATTTTGGTCTCTCAAGTTTCAAAAGTTCAATTTTAGTCCCTCAACTATCATAAAAGCTCAAAAATAGTCCCTGCTGTTAGTGTCCAGTTAACCCACCCTTAAATTGATTAAAATATATATATTTTTTAACCACTCTCCTCCATCTACTCCTTTTCTCCCCCTTCTTTGAACTTTTTATCTCTCCCATTTTTCTTCCAATTCTCTGTTCACCCATTTGCTCTCTCCAAAAATATTCTGTCTTTTTTTTTTTTTTTTTTGAAATCATAAATATTTTTTTTGTCATTTACTCTATCCTTTGTATTCTGCATTTAAAATGAAAAAGAAAATAAAATGTTTAATTCAACAACATCCAATACAAAGACTACAATTTTCATCAACAACCATATAAATTACAGAGCAAAAAATCGAAACAAAATTTTATCTCCATAGTGATCCTACCTCTAGTAGAATTGCATCCAATCAACAACCAGTAGTCGAATAGTTGAGAGAGATTCGAACAATATGGTTTTGATAGAAGAAAAAATGTGGACCGTAGAAGCAGAGATATTTTCAAAGAAAAAAGAACGCATCAATGCAAATTAGAGGTTTTGGAGAGATAAATGGAGATTGAGGAAATCACTCATACTCTGCTTTCAACGTTTCAACCAGAAAATTAATTGCAGACTTTTTTAGGAGTCATTCTTCTTCCTTCCTACCATCCTCTTGTTTTCATTCCTCCCCATTACAAAAACCCAATTCCATTACCATCTATTTTCCTATTATCTTACGAACATATCCAACAATGGCGCTTTCCAAAATTTTCTAATGCTTATATAAATTCATATCCAACAATGCTTAATGACCAATGATCTAGAATAGGATTCATTGTTTCTTTTTTATTCCCAGATTTTCTTTTTCTCCACATCTTCATCGAATGCTATTCTTCCAAACCCATTATATTTTCTTTTCTTTTTAAATGTTAGTTTTTTTTCAATTTAAATGCAGAGTATGGTGGATTGAGTAAAGGATAAGACATACCTTAATGAAGAGAGAAAGTTTAAAGAAGGAGAAAGAAAGAAATTGGTTGAAGAGAGAGAAAAAAAATAATATTTTAATCAATTTTAACGGTGGGTTAACTGGACACTAACAACAAAGACTATTTTTGAGCTTTTATGATAGTTGAGGGACTAAAATTGAACTTTTGAAACTTGAGGGACCAAAATGGAACAAATGGTAAAGTCTAGGGACCAAAATGGTATTTTAACCTAATAAGAAACAATACTTTTCGTTAATATATATGAAAAGAGGTTATTGCTCGAGGAAACAAACTCTACAAGAGAGCTTAAGAAAGCAAATAAAAACAAAAATAAAAAAGAACAAGCCAAGCCTGTAAAAAAAATCAAAGGAAGAAACAAAAAAAAGTACACTAGAGGAAATACAAGTAAATCAAGTAGAAGAACGATCCAACAAAACTTCGGAAAAACAGAGGACTCCTGAAACTAGGAAGCCAACCAAAGCCAAACTCAGAAGAAAGCCCCTAAGATCATACAAACTTAGAATACACCCTGGCCCAAAACAATCTGAAAACATACTCTGGCCCTCGTAGTCATAACAATCTGCCCAATCAACTAGGGAAAACCAAAGAAGACCAGCCTATCTCAAACTTCAACTCAAACTTTAAAGCAACCTTTTTCTTTTTAATAGTCACATTTTACAAATTTGGTCCCTAAACTTCTTGAATACTAGGATGTCTCTTTTCACATAATTGTTATATCCTTTTGGAGTTTCAAGCAGAAAGGGACATATTATTGAACTCGGATTAGTGAATAGCTATACTTATAGTGGCTTTGTTTCTCATTTATTCCGTTCTCTTGTATTAGTCTTTTTGTTTTGAGTCTTGTTTCTTTGCACCTTGTTGTATTTTTTATTTTATTTTATCTGTTTTATTCCCTCTTTTAGAGGTTTGTTATGTATTTTCTCCCTCGGGAGTTGTATCTGAGACTGAAGCTTTGCTTCTTTTCATTTACTTAATGAAAATTTTGTTTCTTGTTTCAAAAAAAGATTAGTGAATAGCTATACTAAGGCTAAACTTTTGGATATTGTCAAGAAAGCTTGTTGCCTATTGAAAGTTTAACGAACTACTGACTTTCATACATGACTTAATCCTCTGTTCACTCGTAAGTTGGCCACTCTATCTTTTTGCTGTACGATATATTTACAAATTAGGATGGTGATGTTATACTATTGATCCATATCAACTTCTCTAAAAACTGTGAGATTCTAATCTTGTTGTACTGGTCTTTCTTATTTCTTAGAATAGTAATACCACCTTTAACTATTTATCTCTGCTAGCTTCTGGTTATATAATTTTCTATGTAGCAGGATAATTTGTATAACTATTTTGAAAAATTAGGTTGAAGTTATTGATTTATTGCATCAATCTCTAACTTATATTCGCATGTTTTTTAAATTTGTTCTTTGTGCTTTTAATTTTAATTATAAATTACTGAAAGCAACATTTGATTTTGTCTCACGCACGGATGGTGAAGTGCTTGAGTTATGGTCGTCAAACTGTGCTGAGAGTCTAGTCTTTCGTTTGCAGAAGTTCTTTTCAAATAGCACGGGATTTTGATTTCTTATTAAGTTTTTTTCTGAATGCATAGGAGGTATATTCGATCAAACTTCCAGGAGAACCAAAGCTAGGAGAAGGAAAACCTGAAAACCAAAATCATGCTATAGTTTTCACTCGTGGAGATGCTATTCAAACTATTGACATGAACCAAGTATGTATAATTCCTCTCCCTCACACACCCACACACACCTAAGTAGCTACTTTTATTCATTAAAATTAGAAATTCCTGTGTGGTAGTGTTTGTAAGCTACTGATACTCAAAGGATAAGTTAACAATATAATTTATTCAATGTGCACGTGTTAACAATATAATTTATGCAGGAAAATTCATCCTTCCTTTGACTTTCTGGGTTCTTTATTCATATTTTTCATTGTTAACTTGGCATATTCCTACTTTACTCCAATGCGTTCATATGCCTATACTTTTTTTTTTTTTATAGGAAATATAAACTTCATAGATTAATGAATAGGTAAAACAGAGTCCTACCGAAACAGTTCATATGCCTATACAATAATAATTTTCTAAATGGTCTTGGTGTATGTAGGACAACTATCTTGAAGAGGCAATGAAAGTGAGAAATCTTCTGGAGGAATTTCATGGAAAGCATGGGCTTCGGCCTCCTACCATCCTTGGTGTGAGAGAGCATGTATTCACGGGAAGGTTTGTTTAAGTATTTTGAAGGCTTTGGCAATAGCTGTTTTTCCTTGTAATAATGTCTTCTAAGCATATTCTTTTGGATGTGCTCATGCAGTGTCTCTTCATTAGCATGGTTCATGTCCAATCAGGAAACTAGCTTTGTAACCTTGGGACAACGTGTTTTGGCAAGTCCACTCAAGTGAGTTGTCTCAATCCCTTCATGATTGATTTATAAAATGTTGGTATGATATGACTGAGGTTACATACCAAAATCCATGCCAAAGCATTGCATGGTTATCTCAATATGAGTGTGTGTTTCTCTCAATGGAAAGAAATGATTATCCAAGTGGTTCTTGTGATCTGTGTATCACCTTGAAGAGGGTTATAGAGTCATTGACCTGACCACCCAATTAACCCTGCTTTAATATATATATATATATATATATATATATATATATATATATTAAAAAATTGTAATGAAGTTGTTGCTGGTCTAGCGATCCCTCCTAGCCGCCCCACCCAAAATTGTATAACCAAAACAGACTTTGAAGTCAGCGATTTGATGTTTTTTTAAACAAGAATGGAGCTTCTAATGATTTATTTTTTGAAAAAGACTAAAGCTCTAAAAATACAAACTCCACAAAAGGAAGGAGAAACAAGTGAAAACAATAGAGCAATTTTTCTGAAACAAGAAACAAACCTTCATTAAGAGAATGAAAATAAGCAAAAACTTCATATACAGACCTAAAAAAAGGGAGATAACCAGAGGTACAAAAAGCAAAAAAAAAAACAAAGCAAGACAAAAGAACTAAATAGTAGCATGAACAACAAAAAGTTAGACAAACGAAAACGACTGAGATGCCAAACATGGAAAAATAATGAGAGATAGAAAAGCAAGCATCCAATAAATCTTCAAGCTTTAATCTTCATAGACGAAAAGCAACTACAAACAACAATGCCAAGATAACTAATGGAAGCAAATGACTAAGGGACAACACTACAAACCACCGAAGTCTGAGCTACTCAAAACCAAAAAGGAGGCAAACTAACTTCAACCAAAATCTCATCTGTAACTTTAACTGGCCGAGCACATTGCTGATCCACGACATTCCTTTAATAGAAATTCACAAGTGGCAATAATGTTGGCAAACTTTTTATGGAATTTCATTTGGAGCACTCTAGTGACCTTTAGAGGGAAGCAATGGAGAGGAAATAGCTAATTCAGCTAAATCAAGAGGAGAAATGAACTCCTCTTGAGCATGGGAGAAAGCATCATTCAAATGATCAGCTAATTGCTAAAACTAATATCATCTACCATTTCCGAATCAAGATGAGAGGGGAGGTCATGATCCTAGGTGTAAGGTGGAAGGTGAAGTAGCCGACGATTTATGATGAATAACAATCTCATGAATCATAGAATTTTGAGAGCTTAACGAGGGAAGGATGGATTGTAATCAAAGGAACGAGTTGAGGGAGAAGGTTGGTGTTGGGAGTTCGAGGGAAGGGAGGATGGGTTTGTTAGGAGGGAGAATTGGTTGGTTAGAAGAGAGGAATAATGAGTTCAATGCAATAAGGGTCTAGGACAAGATTTCTTTAAAGGGAAAAGGTAGATTTAAAAAGTTACTACCGAAAAATAAAAGTTGATGTAAATCCTGAATAGAATAAATTGGATAATGCTTAGAAAGAGAACACCTGGACGAAGCTTTGAAAATAGCAGAAGAAAACCGATCAAACCAAAGAAGGCGCTTGTTGTGAAAAATCCTTTGATTACTTTCGAACCATATTTTGAGAGAAGAGCTTTAAAAGAATTGGACCACTGCAACTTTGTTATAGAAGCTAAAAATGGCCCTAATAGAAAATGAAGAATGTTGTCCCAGAAGTAATGGGAGAGTGCCCATTGAATATGGAAGATTGAGAGAGAACAACTTCAACCAACATTTTTCTTGAAGGCAATCAGAGATGTGTAATGTGTATGACTGTATTAGCAAATGAAGATTGTTGCTTAGAGTCAACGATTTGATGCTTCATGAATGTTTTTTTTTTTTTTTTTTTGAATTCAACAATAATTGGGAGTGGGGGATTCGAACGCATGACCTTTCCTTTCATAGAACACACTAATGTTGCTGAGATATTGATCTTGTTAGCTTTGATGAATGTTATTATTTATCAAGTGTATTAACGTGGACTGTGGAGGTGTTGCTTTATTTGCTAAAAGGTGAAATGTTTAATTAAGCTAGCTATCCTTTTAAACTTTTGTACTCATATTAAATCCATTATGTTCATGGAATTTTTCAGAGTCCGTATGCATTATGGACATCCTGATGTGTTTGACCGTATATTTCATATAACTCGAGGTGGCATTAGCAAGGCATCACGTGTAATCAACATTAGTGAGGATATATATGCAGGTAATTTATCGTGGACTTTTATGGACTGTTGACAGTATTTATTTATTAATTTGCAGATCATCTCAAGTTTTTTTAATCTTTATTTATTTATTTACTCGGTGATCACAGGTTTCAACTCCACTTTGAGGCAGGGTAACATTACGCACCATGAGTATATTCAGGTTTGGTATCACTATGCTCATTCATTTATTTCAGTTGAACCTCCTTTGCCTTGGGATTTTTTATGATGCATTGCTCTGTTAGGTTGGAAAAGGAAGGGATGTTGGGTTAAACCAAATTGCCCTGTTTGAGGGGAAAGTAGCAGGTGGGAATGGAGAGCAAGTTCTTAGCAGGGATATTTACAGGCTTGGGCAACTTTTTGATTTCTTCAGAATGCTCTCGTTTTATTTCACAACTGTCGGTTACTATGCATGCACAATGGTTTGTTCGCTTCCATGACTTAATTCTTCTCTCTTCCCACACATTATGAATCAGTGTAATTTATTTTTGCTAGCATCCGGAGCTTTTTCCTTACAAAGTTCTTTTTGTTAATGCAGATGACAGTTCTCGTGGTTTATATATTCTTGTATGGACGGGTTTACCTGGTAATTGGCATTTTCCAAACTCATGCATTTCATGATTTTGTCACAAATCTATGAATGTTCATTCTGTGGGAGAAGTACTACCCATGACCCTTGGGGCAGGAAAAACTTTTTCAATGTTCTTACAAATGGTTCCGTATATATTTTGGAGGGTTTTTTTTTCTGCAGTATTTCAATTATTATGTACCTCTCATGAAGTTATTTTGTATGATTTGACTTAATGTCATTAAGTCTTAAGAGAAGTATTTTATGCTTGTAAAATTTCTAGTTATTTGCTAAAGATATACATACTATCGATTAATGCTTCTCTTCTTCTTTCTTCTGTGTAATTTTTCATTTAATCAAGTATATCAAAAAAAAAAAAAAAATAATAATAGTGCTTCTGTATCTTGAGACAAATTCAATGTATTAACAATCTATGCATCACCTTAGAACATAAATATATCAAGTTCTCTTATGTTCAAAGTTCGAGTGGTTGAGTTTTTCCATGCTTGATACTGACTTGTTGAGGTCTCCCAAAAAAATTAATAAACTCACTTATCGAGTTTTCTCCTATAGTATGATCAAATATTTGATTAGTTATAAAGAAAATCAACTTGCGTTTAAATTTTAGGCATTTGCTGGACTTGACGAAGCAATCTCAAGAAGAGCAAAAATGTTGGGAAACACAGCATTGGATACCGCACTGAATGCACAGTTTTTGTTTCAGATTGGAGTTTTTACCGCAATTCCTATGATAATGGGTTTTATACTTGAACTTGGACTGTTGAAGGTAATCTATCAATTCTTTAACAGTTTTTTCTTTAATATAGTTCCGTTTGATAAAAATTAGGGCGGATTGGAAGGAAGAAAAAAGTTAATTGCCTGTCTTCAGCTTTTTCTATTTGCAAATATGGCAAAAAAAAAATCGGTCCAGAAAACAAAAAGTTCAAAATATGTTTACCGGTGTTTCACATGTTTTTGTTATTATAGTATATAAGATATATTGTTGATATAGAGGAATGATATTCCTAATATGAAGTATATCAACAGTATATAGTATTTCATATAAAGTATATAAAAATACCTCAAATGAAGCAGCATATCACTGATATAATATTGCCTTGTAAGCAAGCTAATGTGCATATTATATAGATTCAGTGGTGATCTTCAAAAAGTAGGGTAATCAATGTGTTGACCTCCAGTAGAGTATCAAATAGGGGACTTTTTTGACACAACGAAATTGAGTATTACTCCAGATTTATTGAAAGCTTTCTGGTAATGGTCTTCTTACGGAATTGTTTTCCGGTTCATTTTATATTTGCAGGCTGTTTTTAGCTTCATAACTATGCAGCTTCAGTTATGTTCTGTCTTCTTCACATTCTCTTTGGGGACTAGAACTCATTATTTTGGAAGAACTATTCTCCATGGTGGCGCCAAGGCATGTATTGTTCCATTTGTCTAAACTAAGTAAAAAATAAGTTTTTGTGCTTGTGCAATTTTTCCTGTTTTAAAGTGTAAACCCTTAACCCTAAAGGGCCTAAACTGTGAGTTTTTGTGCTTGTGCAATTTTCCAACAGTATCGAGCTACTGGTAGAGGTTTTGTGGTCCAACACATCAAATTTGCTGAAAATTATCGGCTCTACTCAAGAAGTCATTTCATCAAGGCGTGAGTAATTTCAGAGTTTTTCATTTAGGGGTCTCAGATTTTATTGCTTTGCTTTTTGTTTAGGATTTGTTTTTACTTGTAACTGAAATGTGTAAATTATAACAAGAGCTTAACTCTCAGGCTTGAGGTGGCATTGCTTCTTATTGTCTACATGGCCTATGGGTATTCAGGAGGAGGTGCAAGTTCTTTTGTTTTGCTTACTCTCAGCAGTTGGTTCCTCGTTATCTCCTGGCTCTTTGCTCCTTATATCTTCAATCCATCTGGTTTTGAGTGGCAAAAGTATGTCTGTTTATTCAAAACTAATAATAATAATAATAATAATAATAATGAAATAATAAAAACTTTTTCGAGTTATATTCAATCAGAATGTTTCGGTTCATACGAATATGAATATGTATTATGATTATACTTAATGGATCAGGACTGTGGAGGATTTTGACGATTGGACTAGCTGGCTATTTTACAAAGGGGGAGTAGGGGTAAAGGGAGAAAGCAGCTGGGAGTCGTGGTGGGATGAGGAACAGGTGAACGGGCGTTTATAGATTATTATTGAAGATCTTTGTTGTGTTTCATGTGCTTTGTGAGCATCATTTTTTCGCTAAGTAATTTTTTGTGCAAAATGTATTAGTTAAATTTTCATTTCTATTAAACGTTCAGAATTTCATACATCAATTTTTGAATGTTAAAAAGTTGGTTTACTTTTGTCATTTTTTATTGACATTTTTTTTTTATAGGAAACGATACTAAACTTTCATTGATGAATGAAAATTACAAAAAAGTTAATATCAAGATTACAATAAGCTTTGTCAATGAGATAATAAAGTAGAAAAACTATAATCTTTGAACGGTTCCATAGATTGGGTCCATTTTAGAGCCAAAACAATAATGGCCTCAAGTAAATCATGACCATCAGGATCTTCGTCTTCAAAGAGCATATCATTTCTCCTTCTCCATATGGTCCACCAAGTAGCAAATATAAAAGCTTTCCAGAGAGCCTTCTTCTCATCCTTGAACGGGTGACCAACAATTAAATAATAGACAACATCTTGTATGGATCCATGCATAGTCAAGTTCCAGTTAAAAGCATTGAGAAGATAATCCCAAATCCGTTTTATCTTTTTGCATTGATTAAAGAGGTGGAAATGGTTTTCATAATCTTCAATGCAAAGGATGCAACAATTTGGAGATATGGTAAGAGTAGGAGCCTTGCGTTGGATGTTGTCGTTCGTGTTCAATCCCATGACTCAATTCCCATATAAAAAACTTGATTTTCTTGGGTTGTGGGCCACTCCATATTTCCTTGTACATGTCAGCCTTAACTTGTGGAATATCGGAAGATAGATGCCCAAGCAGAGATTTTGTCGAAAATGTTCCCGATGGCTCAAGGATCCACCGCCAAGAATCCGTTCCATTACCAAGAGAGATTCCATCCATCTCTTGTAAAAAACTAGC
>JBBMEF010056558.1:0-12099 GCA_037832685.1 Sicyos baderoa
CAAAATAGTATTAAAATTTAATATTTAATTTCGAATTTTAAATAAAAAATTAGTTTTGCAAAAAAAAACTTGAGTGCATAAATCTGCAATTACTTTTCGAAACATGTCTGGTTACTACAATTTCCCAAAAAAAAAAAAAACTAAATACTATCTAAAAAAATATAAAATAATTAAACACGCATTTCACCGATGGCCAACAAGGTCGGTAACTTGGAAACCGTTAGGTAAAATTCGTATTAAGGATATTATTTAAATAAATAACAACAATTAATTATCCTCTTTACGACGCTCTCATCGCCTGGCCTAAAACTACACAGAGAAAACGTTGAGAGAGAAACCCTAGATTTCTTGCGACGTCAATGGCTAACGACACCGCTCACCGGAAGAATCACCGATCTGCTTCCGACGAGGAGGACGAGAAGTCCTCGAAGCGCCACAAACACCGCCGCCACCACCACCACCGGCATCGTCACAGTAGCGACAAGAACGAGGAAGAAAGCAGCCGTGTTCAGGAGGATAGTGTTCCTCCTGCTGCTAAACCTAGATCTCTGCTCGATGATGATTTGGAGGAAGGTGAAATTCTCGAAGAAGATGAGCCAGGCGTTCGCGAGGACGATAGCGCGATGAAGGAGGCGGATGTGGAATTTGGGGAAATTGAATCTGATAGAACTGATCGGCCCAATATGGTAAGGTTCCAACCAACACAATTCTATGCCTGCTTGACAAGTTGCTTGTGTGTTCTACTCATACATGCTGTTTCATTGCCGTGAAATTTTGAGAAAAAACTATTTTTTTCCCTTTATTTTTTTGTTGATAACCTCTGACTTCATAACATTTCGATGTCAAGGAAAGGTCCTCTTGCCCACTAATAGTTAAAAAAAACTAGAGTTGTCAATCTTTGAAAATCAAAGGTAAACGATGACATTTTTAACTGTTTGTAAACAATGAGCATGGAACTTTTACAGGTATATATACTTTTCTACGTTCGTGTTCAGTTGCCAATTTTTTTTTTTTTTTTTTTTTTTTTTTTTGTATTTAAATTTAGACTATGATGGAACTTTCAATGTAACATTTTGTTAGATTTATTCAGTGTTTTCTTGCACATGTAAGAATCTGATTGCACCTCACGAAATCAAGTGAAATGCTAAAGAAGTTTCAGTAGGCGTTTCAATGAAGATTCAGGCTTGCATTTAATTTGTAAGATCTGGTTACGTGTTTCCTACTATGCAGCTGTACTGTCTGGCTTCACGGGGACTTTGTAATACAAGCATCTGCACTAAGCATTTTTTTATATATTGGTTTTCCAGGAACACCATTCATTGGATGGATTATCTAATTTTGAAGCTAGTTCAGCTGTGAAAGAGGGAGCAGGAAACAGTCCTGAAGACCAGAAGTTGAAAGAGGACAATAAGTTATATAATTTAGGTAAGGAATCTTATCTTACAAAAGATTTGAACAAGGAAAACACGATACTATACCGAACTGACAGTGGGCGTAATTATGGCGGCGATGTTAGCAATGATCTTGAACCCGGTCTAAAGGCTCGTAAAAAAAGGGATTTTGGTCAAGAATATCTGGAATTAGATGAGAGACGGCACAAACAAAGGTTATTGCCGTCCAAAGGCAGCAGTAAGAAAATAAGTGATGTTGACGATAAAAAAGTGGCAGAATATGTAAGCACCTTGGGGAATTCAAAAAGGCCACAGTTGGAAAGGACCGAACACAAGTTCCATGAATTTTCGCAATCAACATCTCATGATCGTGATGCATCAGATTGTAGGAGTAGATCGAGGTCAAATTGTCACTCCAGGGGGCAGTCTCTGCCTCGTGAAACAGTAGAAGAGGAGGCAGAGTCAAGGAAGAGTCATCATCGTGGTTCGGATTGTTCGGAATTTGATGAATTTTCTAGTGGAGAAGGAAGGCATCGGAGGAGGGATATGAAGGACAGAAGGAGAAGTAAGATGGAGGTGGAGAGGGACTGTTTAAAGGAAAATGAACGAAAAAAAAACAAAGATAAATATAGTGGGATAGATAAGCCCAAGTATGACGAAAGAGAGAGAGGAAGGAGTAGAGATAGAAAAGAGGAGGTAGAATGTAATAGGAGCAGGGAAAGAGAGTTGGATAGAGATAGAAGGAAAAAAGATGTGGAAAGAGATAGGAGAGTGAAAGAAAGAGGTTGGAGTAGGGAAAAAGAGGTGGAAAGAGATAGAAGAGTGGACAAGGAAAGATATTGGAGTAGGGAAAGAGAGGTAGAGAGGGATAGAAGATTGGAGAAGGAAAGAGGTCGGAGCACAGATAGAGAGGGCAGTAGGGATAGAAGAAGGGAAAAGGAAAAAGATAGGAGCATGGACAAAGAAGTGGATTGGGATGGGAGAAGGTATAGGGACAGAGCTCGGAATAATGATAAAAATGAATATAGTGATAGAAACAGAGACAAGGAAAGGTTGAGAGAGATGCAAAAGGATGGGTTTAGGGATAAAGAATCAGATAGGGAGAGACGAGATGATAGAAATAGGAGTAAAACCAGTGATATTTTAAGCAGCAAGAGCAAGTATGGCAACCATGAACATGGCTATGTTGAAGATTCTAGTAAGCAGTCTAGACATTATGATAGTGAATCTGGTAAGAATGGAGGAAAAAATAATGCTATTGAAAAGTATGGTAGTTTTAAGAGAAATGCTACTGAAGGAGGTAAAGACAAGCTAACGAGGTAAAAATTTTATATCATATATTTGTTTCTTTTAGCTAGTGTAATACTATTATTTTTCTTGTTCTTATTATGGCTCAACTTCTCTTTCTGTATAGTGATCATGAAGATGATGAAGAGGATGATACGCCAGTTCAATTTGCTGATCAAGAAGAGGAGGATCTTAACAGAATCAAGGAAGAGAGTAGAAGACGGAGGCAAGCAATCTTAGAAAAATATAAATGCCAGCAGTTAGAGAAACAAGTAGAGGAGCCTTCTTTGAAGGAATCTGACAAAGGTATTTTTTTCTTTTTTTTTAGAGATTACAACAATTAGGGGTGGGGGATTTGAACCCATGATCTCTTAGTATGTGGGTGTTCACTGATGCCGCTGAGTTACTGCTCTTGTTGGCGAGTAAGGTATTTCAAGTAACCCGAATTTTAATTATTTTTGCATTTACTTTGACTATATTTATTTTCAATTAGTAAGTGACTGAGGTGGGCGAAAGTTGGCCCAGACAGTCACAGATAACAAAAAAATAATAATTAGGAAGTTATGAATTATGATCAACTAGGGGAGAAGAAACCAACAGGCATGTACTTACTCCTTGCCAACTTTCTATGTGTCCTTGCCAACTTTCTATGTGTCCTTGCCAACAAGCATAGTATCAAAGCAAGAGGTCTTGAGTTCGAGTCACTGCCAAGTCGTTTCCTCCCCAATTAAAATTGAATTCCACTTGTAGGATATTTCTCAAATTTCTAAGTCCACAAGTAAGGGGGAGTGTTGGTGAATATAATTAAATTTACCCCATGAGCTTAAGTTTTTTGGTTGATTGACAGTTTAATATTATTCAACACTATGCATGAACTTAAGTCCTTATTTGATACTCAGAAGTCTCCTATTGCATAATTGTAGCACTTGATTATAGTTTATCTTAGCTCCGTTCACCCTCTTTCCCCTTGATGTCACACTGTCTATTGACGTGGAGTTTTTACCTTCCTGCAATGATTATGATTTAATTAAGGGTTAGGTTCATTTATAAATTCCGTCTGCCTGTTATCTAGAGCAACTGGGTTAAATTGTTTTTTGTTTCTCCTGAGAGATATTAGCTAAAAATTTCTGATGTAGATTTTGGTAGGTCTGCAACTTAGATTGCCAGTATTGTGACTTTCTTTTTCTCACTATACAATGATTTAACTTAACCAGATAAGGACTCCACAAATGATTCTTCTCAATCAGAAGCTGCTGCCCATGCTATTCTAGAATTGGCTGATGGAGTTGTGGATGACAGTGTTGCTGACTCATCTTTTGTTGTGGAAAAATCACCACAACGAAATGGAATAGCTGCGTCTGATAAAACTGCTGGTACCAAAGGACTTGGAGAGGGTACTCCCAAGGTGTGCAGAATCCTCTCTCTTTTTTTTTCTTCTTATTTTTTAATAACTAAAATTCATTTAACTTAAAAATCTTCTTTAATCTCCATTTTCTGAAATTTTTGCTTCCCTAGTTATACTCTTTATTTTTTCATTTTAGAACTTGTTAATATTGGTGTAGGCTGAGGGGTCTGATGGATTATTATTCTGTGATGATATTTTTGGAGAAACACCTGCTGCAGTTCGTAAAATGGTATGAGAAACTATGCTTTTTGCAGTTTTCCTGTTCCTTATTGTTTAAAGGGGGCTAATGATATTTTTCCCTTGTTGGCAGGGTAAAGGAGAGGGTTTGCATATAGAGAGGAGTGGCGTTCATGACAATTGGGACGATGCAGATGGATATTATAGTAAGTGTACAGATATCTTTGTATGTCTCCCCTATATATTAGAGATTTAGAACGGAAATTATTCACATGTTTTAATATGACATATTAATATTCATAGTAACTTTTGAAAAAAAAGTCATAGAATTAGAAACTGGGATGTGTAGGGACTCTCAGATTTTATTATGGTGTGGACCGTGTGGTTAAGTTTCAATGATGTGTCTTTTGAAAATAATATTTCTAGGTTTTGCTATGTTTGTATTATTGGAAAGTGTATTAAAGAAGAGGTAGCTAACATAGTTGGGCTGGGAATAATTAAAAAAATCCTATGGGTATGTAAACGTTATATTTTTATTGATAAAGAACAAAACAAATCCCTAGCAGGAATTTTTGTGTTTAGGGCTAGTATTTTGTTAATAAATAATTCATCAAGAAGCCCCAAGGCACAAGCCCAAAGTCCTGGAAGGAGAGCACCTTGAACTCACTTCAGTGTTCTTCAGCTAATTTACGGTCCTAGGTTCTTGTCTCCTTAGGCAAGTCTTCTGTGGTTTGTTGCGGTCAAGGGTATTTTTGTGAAATGATGGTTGGTGTACCTTATCAATCTATTTTTGGGTCTCTCTTCAAGATATTTGTCTTTTTTGGATTGCCTTACTTTTCATGTAGTGTCTTATTTTCAGGTTGTGTTCTTTTATGTTTCCTATTTGTCATTTTGTCTACTATCTGCACCTTTGGAGTGTTTGTATTCTGAAACATTTGCCTCTTTCATTTTTTTGATGAAAAATCTTCGTTTCTTGTTAAAAAAATGTTTTTAATTCATCTAGTCTGTTTTGCTTATTTAGCTTTCTATGTTGAATGCAGACTATCGATGTGGTGAAGTACTTGATGGTCGTTATGAAGTTGTTGCTGCTCATGGCAAAGGTGTCTTTTCAACTGTAGTCCGTGCCAAGGATCTCAAAGCTGGTCATGGTGAACCAGAAGAAGTGGCAATCAAAATTTTGCGAAGTAATGAAACAATGTATGTCTTTCTTTCTTTATTCTACCGATACAATTCTCGCGTTTATTTTGTTGCATGTTCTAGTACTTGATGTTCTACTGCATCTTGTGGTAAACAGGTACAAGGCTGGTTTGGAGGAATTGGTCATATTGAAAAAGCTAGTAGGTGCAGATCCAGATGACAAGCGTCACTGTGTTCGTTTTCTTTCAAGTTTCAAGTATAGGAATCATCTTTGTTTAGTTTTTGAATCTCTTCATATGAATCTCCGTGAGGTCTTGAAGAAATTTGGGCGCAATATTGGCCTTAAGCTAACTGCTGTGAGGGCATACGCTAAGCAGCTTTTTATTGCCCTGAAGCATTTGAGAAATTGTGGCGTTCTACATTCTGATATAAAGCCGGATAATATGCTGGTATGTTTTCAAGTTCTAATTCTATTGGCTCCCTTTTTGTGTGTGGTGTGCCCTTATATATTTTCATTTTTTTTCTCTTTGTAAGTTTGATTTGGTTTGGCTATATATTTAAAAGAAGTCTTGATTCTATTGAAGTGGTTGATTTTATTTTATTCACCATGCTCGATAAAAATTTTCAGGTTAATGAGGCAAAAAATGTGCTGAAGCTTTGTGATTTTGGTAATGCCATGTTTGCTGGGAAAAATGAAATCACCCCATATCTTGTTAGCCGGTTTTATCGTGCCCCTGAAATAAGTAAGTTTTTTGGGTCCTTGTTTTCCATAACTGATGAATCTGGAGGGTTAATTAGTTAATTTATTTTCATTTGTTACCGATCATTTTTTTTCTCCAAGCAATACAAGTTATTACTTCGCTGATGTTATTTTGCATGTTGCAGTTTTAGGGCTACCATATGACCATCCAATGGATATTTGGTCTGTGGGTTGCTGTTTGTACGAGCTGTCTACAGGAAAAGTTCTTTTCCCAGGTCCTTCTAACAATGACATGCTACGCCTACACATGGAATTAAAGGGCCCTTTTCCGAAGAAGATGCTTCGTAAGGTACGCAGTTTTTGTCAACAAGATGGGGATTTTTTAATTGCAAATTGTTTTGCTACTGGTAATTTTTTTCGCCTCCATGTGGTTTTACAGGGTGCTTTTATTGACCAACATTTTGACCACGACCTGAGCTTCCATGCTTCTGAGGAGGATCCTGTTACCAAAAAGGTAATTATTGACCACCTTTCCTGGTTTTGGAGTACACATTTATGAGTGTTGTAGTGTCACGAAACTTCTATTATTCAATTTCTGGCATACTGATAGGAAAATTTACTATTATTTTGCGTAAATGGTATTGCACTTTGAAAGTGACACTTTCCACTTAAGGCAGCTATATCATCAATTCTGATTTTGATTTGACCTTCTACTTTTGCAGACCATAAAGCGAATAATAGTCAGTATTAAGCCTAAAGATATTGGATCAATTATTAGGGGATCTCCTGGTGAAGATCCAAAGATGTTAGCCAATTTTAAGGATCTTCTAGACAAAATTTTTGTGTTGGATCCAGAAAAAAGGATGACAGTATCACAAGCATTGAACCATCCATTCATCACTGGCAAGTGATCATTGCTGCTGCTTTTATGCACCAGAGTTCAGTAGATTTCTTGTCAATTATGACCAATTCATACAGTTTCTAATCACTTGGTATTGCCAGTCTTCTGTATGATGACCTAAGCTTCTGGCACAATTATCGGATGATTGAATTCAGAAGGGGTCAGTCAATGTCATATTGGTCACGAGTGGCGGGTTCTTTCAGTGGAATGTACTGTTTCGATTGTAAGATAACTTGCTGAAAGCGTTTCTTCTCCTTGTAATCATTCTTGATTGTGGCTGTTATGAAAAAAAAATTCATACATATTTTCTCCCTATATTTATTTTATTTTGCACTAAAAACACCATGTTGGGAGTAGGCTTGCAGGAAATATAGTAAGGACAAAAAACTATTAAATTTTCTGCTTTGGTAAATAAAAACTGTTCTTTATTGGAAGACGGTTTGTGGATTATATTATATGCAGTGCTTAATTTTTTATTTTTGTTTGTAATACCTTTGATATCTGTACACTCACCGATATCAAAAAAAATAAACATGGAGGCTGGCAAGATGTTTTCTTCTGCAGTCCTCTTTGTCTCTCATCTCTTTCTCTCGAGCCATTTTGTTTCTTTCTTTCAGGTTCTCAAGTGTCTAATATAGTTTTTGCTTCAGGATGTCTGCTTCTGCTCTGAGAGAACCTTCCAGTGCTTAAATGATTTAGAGGCACTCAGGAGAAGGTACCTTGGTTTGTTTTATTGGGAGAAAGTTGTGACAACGTTGAATTTTTAATTAATTATTGTCTAGTTATTTTCCTTGAGGGATTGTTAAATTAGTATAAGTCGTCCCTAAGGGATGACACAGTTGGTTGAAGACTTGGGCTTTGTAGGTGTGCTTCCTTCAAGATCCCAGGTTCGAGACTCACCTGTGACATTAATTTGTAGGCACCTCCCGTGCCTCCATTCCTTCGATGTCTCCCGGTGCCTAGCCTAGGGACGGGTGTGGTTACTCTTGTTTCAAACAAAAAAATAAAATAGTATAAGTCATCCAGTTCTAATCCATTAATGCTGCATATTTATAAATAGTCTGTGTTTGCCTTATTCAGACATATGTCAGATGCATGTGTATTAATGAACCGTTATTTGTTTTATTATGAAAACTTACTAACAGTTGAGGGTGGTTGGAAAGGAGATAGATATGCTAGCAAGTCACATGGAAATGTATAACAATAATTTTTATCCATCACGTCTTCATGATGATCCGTATATAATGGTTCCGTGACATTAGTTGAGGTGCGCACAAGCTGGCCCGGACAGGCACGGATACCAAAAGAAAAAAAAATGATAATCTGTATATAATGGTGTATGTAATGTGCATACGTTTGTTATGTGTTTAAGTTGGTGCGTTTTAAACTATTGATTGCAGTATCTTTGTGGCATTATTGACATGAAGTTAAACTACCGTAGCTTTTAAGTTTTATTTGGTATCTTTAGTTGTTTGAATGAAACCTAATGATTACATTATGCTGATCCATGGTATGGTCGTTTATGGAGGCACTAGCATTGGAGAGGTTAACTGCTGGGGCACCATGTGAAGTAGGGTTGCGGTGAGTAATGCATTCACATATGTTCTTCTTTTATCCTTATATATGTGAGGGAGCTTTGAATACTTTTCTGAAGGCTCATTGGTTTAATAAGATTTTGTTTTTGTAGGGAAAACTTCTCATCATCTCCATTCTCTTGTAAGTATTTCCAATTCCATGCAACTCTTGGCTTAGTTTTTTTTGCTTTTGTTTTTTTTTTAATTTCATTATTATTTATTATATATATTTTTTTTCTATTTATTAGAAAGAATGCAATGCTTTAAATTTATTGAAATATCTGGGCTTTAGTCCACAATTTTTTTTTTTAAACTATAGGATATGGTGCATACTTGAGGATGCACAATAATTTGATAGTAGTGTAAACATTTAACTAAATATCAATAGCCTTTTGAGAGGGTTATATTTCTCCTACGAGGCTACAACCAATCCATCGAGGATGGATTTACCCAAAATATGACCTCCCTCCTACAAATCCTACCCCACTATTGATAACAAAAACTCTTAATTGATTTCCAAAATACCCTTTTGTTGATGTGCGCAAGGTGACAATCCCTTGATTGCTTTATGGCGAGAGGCGATAGAAAGGCGAGGCTTGAGTGAAGCGAGACGCAACAAATAAAAGCATAATTAAATATTAGCTATAAAATATGAACTTGATACAAAAACATATTCATATTCCCATAAAATTTGAATTCTTCTAAAATAATACTTAAAATATAAAATTTGGTTTTTTTCTTTTCCCCCTTGGCTGGAAGATCTTGTTGTAATTGACGGACGTTTTGGTCCTTGATGTATGAAAGTGGCTGCCTCTGTTTTCAAAAAAAAAAAAAAAAAAAAAAAATCATCCTCATTCTCCTCGTCATCTAGATCTAAGGTATAATCTAGTGCTTCCCTTTGAGAAATTTCTTCTTCAATACCCAACACTTCTACATCTTCCTTGTCATCATCACTACCTACTTTAACTAAATTGCTTTGATGTTTAGAAGTTGTGGCTGGGGCAGCTGCTGGCGACTTCCTTTTGATATGGTGTACATTATGGGTTCATTAACCCCACTAGCACGAGCCACATCTCCCCATGTTAGGTCATTAACCCCACTACCACGAGCCACATCTCCTCATGTTAGGTCATCGTCATAAAAAACAAGCTCGTCATTAGTTGTTGCTTCGACATTTTCTTCTTCAAGGGTTTCGATTGCGACCAACTATTCATTACTATCATCAATATGATCCAAAGTAATTGGATCAAGTTGGTCTTTTAAATAATAAAAATAAGAAGTAATGTTTTGAATCTCGAAATTAGACAAACTATAACTATTACTATTACAATATTTGGAAGAAAGAACAATAATTTTTATTTTTTTGATATCCGTGACTGTTTAAGCCAGCTTTCGCGCACCTCGACTAATGTCACGGGACATACTGCCTGACCCTACAACATTTGGATGCCAAGAAAACCCGTAGGAAATTAATTCCTAGGTAGGTGGCCACCATGGATTGAACCCATCACCTTATGCACCCCAAGACCCTCTTTGACCAATTGAGCCACTCCATGATGGTTGAAGAAATAACAATATCAATATCCTTTTGAGAGGGCTATTACAATATCTGGAAGTAAGAACAATATCAACATTCTTTTGAGAGGGCTATATCGCTCATACAAACATTCAATCCATCAAGAACTGTACCCAAAATATGAACTCAGCTTCTACAAATCCTACACCCACTCTTTATAAATAAAACGCTTGAACTAATTACCTAAATGCTCTTTACTCATCCAATACTAACCTCCCTTAATTAGCCATAATAGGTTCCTCACACTACTCGGTGACATCTTGTCCTCAAGGTGTGCTTAATTTACACACATACACAAGTAAAAATATATTTTAAAACTACAAAGTGCAAAAACCTAAAAAAAAAAGAAAAGAGAACTTCAATTAAACAAAAGCCCAATTGGCCGGGACTTCCTCGGCCATGTGCGATGACAAAGGCTAGATTTGATGGCATCATCGGTGGGGGTAGTGTTGGCATCAAGTGGCAAATGCGTACGGTTGTTCAAAAAGTGTTACTAAGAATTTATTATGTTCTTTATGAGTTCAAAAATCAGTCATGGATATACTTTCTTGTTCATTCAAATTTGATGCCAATGAAGGTATCTCAACACCCATACCTGTTGAAAACACGACTCACGAGAAAATAATGGGAAAGCCAACACTGTTTGATAGTTGTTCAATAGAGAAGGTGGTTTATTAGTCGTTTGGATTACTTCTTAAAGAATAAGCACATAAACAAGAGTCTTTGTCTCCCAACTATTCGAGAGAGAGAGCTGGTTCTCTCCTCTCAGAAAAGCCCTGTCTACACAATTCCACCCCCAAAATGTAACCCCAAATTCTACAAAAACCTTTGCCCATTAGCAAATAAAAACTATAACCTTCCATTCCCTTTTTACTTTTTCTTACATAAGTATGAATCATAGGAGGCTCTACAGATTCTGTTGCTTCTTATACCTTTAATCATAATCCGTGCTAAGAAGTTGAGCTTGTACTTAAAATGTAGTTATAATTTTGAATTATGTTATTAAGATGTAGAGCTTGTGCAATCCATTTCATGCTGAAGTGTTAAGAAGCTCGGCCTAGGGACTGGCGTGGTTACCTCGAGTACCCGATGCGAAGCTCTGGTTTCTTAGTTTCCAAAAAAACAAAAAAAAATTAATTAAACATAATTTTAATAGAACAGAACTTTTGAAGAAAAGCCCATAAAAAAAGGAAGTAAGTTTTAGACAAATCAACATTTAGGATGAGAAGATTAGAAGATTGAAATCAAATGACTTTGCCACTGACCATATGCCTTCAGTTATATTCTCATTTTCTTTGCTGGAGTGTAGCTGGTGGTTTTGTGCACTAATCATTGTCTTAGCTCTGAGTATGGACCGGGTAAATTTTACTTCTAGTTTATTGGAAGGGTTTATTATAACTCTCAACATGGGATATTTTGACCCTCTTTTTTACCTCCTCTTGTAACTTCATACATCAACAAAACAGCTTCTTATCCCAAAAAAAGAATCATTCAAGTTTATTAGGGCTTGTTTGGTAACATTCCCGTTTCTTGTTTCTTGTTTCTTAGTTCTTGTTTTTTGTTTCTTGTTTCTTTACTTTTTAAAATAAGAAACAAGAATGTGTTTGGTAACCATTTCTTGTTTCTAGTTTCTTTTTTTTTCAATTTTTTTTTTTAATCTTTTAAAAATGTAGCATGCTTTAAATTTTATATATATACATATAAATTATAAGAATCTCTTCAACAAAAAAAAAACAATCCAATAAATCTTAATGGGATAACAAAAAATTTGTAACTAATACACATATTATAAAAGTTAAAAATTAAATTATAAATAAATAAATTAAAATAATATACAAATACCCATATTAAACATTTTTAAATTTTTATATATCTATACTAAAATTAAGAAATAAAATAAAAAAATCTAAAATTTCATTAGAATGAAATCTAAAATTTATGTAGCTATCAA
>JBBMEF010056589.1:0-12098 GCA_037832685.1 Sicyos baderoa
ACGCCCTTGTTTCCGGTGGAGGCTGGAGTCGAGGAAGACTACATTGTTGACGACATATTTCAAATGGATGAGGATTTGCAAATGCCGGTAGTGGTAGATGTTTTAAAAAAAGAAATTCATTTTGTAGTTTTAGAATGTGGTCACACATTTCATAACCAGCCTGTTGAAATAAGGGTGATGAAGGGAAAAACCTAATTTGATATTCTTAGCAGCCTGTTGAAGAATCGGGTTTTGGGCAAGGTTATTGTGGAGATAAGAGGGGATATGAGGGCTATGAAGGGAAACCATATAGGTTGTTTTACCCTTTGTAGGATTTGGAAAGAGAATGGTGAAGTGGGGATAAGAGGGTTCTAATATTATTTGTTTCATATTTAACCCAAGTGGTTATTGTGTTTCCAATTGATATTTCAATTGCATCGTACTGAAATAGAGATGGTTGTATTGTACTTCATGCTTGTTAGAACTTTGGGTTTGAACGTGAGTTATCTAAGGGAACCGCTGGTGAGAACATTGGAGTTTTCTTATATGTGATATCTTTATGAATTCAGCCTTGGATCTAACATTTAAAAAGACTTATTTATAGATTTAAATATTGGATTATGCTTTTTAAATGAACAATGAATACAATGTGAATAAAATAGGTTAGGGAAGGTAGATGCCATTTAGGAGAGAAGAATTAAGTAGAAGCTTACATATAATATATCTACTTGATGCAAGTTGTTAATAAACGTTGGGTTGCAGGAATATAATCCTCCTCCCTGTCCTCATTTAATCACTAGAGAGAACTTCTTTTTCGATCTTCTAACATTGGAAATCTATCTCTTGGCCCTTCTTCTTCAACGTGAGTTTTCTATTCTCTCCAATGTTGCATTTGATTGTTGTGTTCAAATTATGTGACTAGCATTGTGTTATGTTCTATCTAGTTTCAAAACTTTGTTGTAGAGATTGCATTGTTTTTGTGTTGTTTGAATATGATTTGGGGATTGTTTTTGAATGTGCTCCGAAATCAATATTGTAATCAAACAACCATTTCTTTCGAATATCTATTTCTTCAACTAACCATTATGGGCTTTTGTGTTTCCATAGGGTTTTTGCCCCCAATTTCTTTTTTGTTGTTTTAGAGTCCTTGTAAGCTTTTTTATTGATTCAAAACTTTAAATAATTTTATTCTTCAACTTACAAAGACAACATTTGTTTAAATGAAAGGTTAATTTTTTTGAAAAAAAAAATAAAAGGTTAATTAGTTGAATTTTATGTATGTTTTATATATATTCTCAGTTAAACTTCATTTTTTCCATGAAAATGAAGCTTAATAATTAAATGTAGTGTATGTTTTATATATTTTTCTTGTTTAAAAATTCATTTATGTTTATGAAAATGTTTTTTTTATTGTGTATACACATAGTTAACTCATAAAAAAACAATTCATTTATGTTTATGTAAATGTCTTAATTTAGGAAAATAATTAAGAAATAATTAATTAGTTAATTTTATTTTAAGAGTAAAACTTCCCTACCCATGAATGGGTAGGGGAGCCCTACCTTTGGGATATGTGGCACCATTGGGTGCCACAAAAATTCTACTACTTTTTAATAAACTCTCTTAATAATATAATTTTTGTGGCACCTAGTGGTGCCACATATCCCAAAGGTAGGGCTCCCCTACTCATCCATGGGTAGGGAAGTTTTACTCTTATTTTAATCAATAATCTATTGCCTGTTTTTTAGGATTTAATTTTTTCTTCTCATTTTTTTCTAATGATGTTTTCAAATATTCTGTTGCTATTTAAAATGTTGCAGCACTTGCTATTGAGGAAAGATAAACAGCTAGATATATTTTCTTATGATTTGTTTTTTTAAATTTACATGCGTCACATATGTAGGGATATATTGCTATGCCTAGATCATAAATAGTGTTGGGAAAATTGTATATATAGATCATGAATAATGTTTCTATAAAAAAAAAATCATGAATAATGTTGTGTGACCTCCATGCAACTTTGATGGATGTAGTTGACTAGTTGTTGTGGGTGTAACTTCCATTATTGACCTTTTTGTGAAAGAGGCTGGCGATAATTGGCTGCCCTAAAATCCAGATTCTCTTTGCACCTTGAAGAGTAATATTTAGATAAGAGTGCTAAATATTTTGAAAATATTTACCCACTCTCAAGCCACATATTTTTACTTTTTAAAAAAATTAACATTGATTGATAGAGAGAGAAATATTAAAGTAGAAAGATAAAGTAAAAATAAAGTAAAAATATGTGGTTGTAAGGGTGAGTAAGTACTACCTTGAATCACGATGAAAAGCCTATAGTATACCCTCATGAGTAAAAATCGATTGCTACATTGAATAACATCGATTTAAGAGGTGAGAAAGGTGGATTTGTTTTTAGATTTTGGAATGTTTGACAAAAAAACTTTGAAGAAATGTGGATCATTTTTTTTTAAGATTGATCGCAAAATCATGAATAGGAAATTGTGAGATGTGAATTGATATTATTATTATTCCTTTTCTTTAAAGGTAATCTAAACTAGGTTATGAAAAATTTGAAACTGAAAATTTTAAATAAAAAATGATAGATAATGTGATAGGGAGATATTCTCTCTATTTTCTTTCTCTTCCTAAATTGTTTTTTTCTCTAGCGGTTGATTTTTCAAATTCACTTTCTAAAATCAAAATGCACTTTTAAGTAGAAAGCCCTAATGGGCTTGGGGCCTTTCCTATTTAAAATCAGTAACACCGATAATACCATACGTAAATATATAAATATCTATACAGTACATAACTCGACACAATACACAATGTTGGGAATATAGGGTAAGAGCATGCATTTAGCGCAACGAAAGCATGTGAATAACAAAATAAATTCACAATAATTAATCTAATTAATTATTTTTGATTAATCTAATTAATCTAAATACGATATCCTAGATGATTGATATGTTATTGAAAAACAATACTTACATTGATCGTCGCCTCTGATCTAATCTGGCGGGTCTTTATGTTGATTAGAATCAACTATTCCTCGTGGACGATCTCGAACGATCTCATCCGCTCTTTCAGGCTATGGCTTCTTTGCTACCACTGAATGCTTGGTGGGAAGCCTTTAGAGAAGGGAGCTAAAAACTTTGTCAGAATAGTCTGCCTATGAAGGAGAAAAAGAGATTTCAGCTTTCAAAGAGGTTTATATCTTATGAGGTCATTTTCTTCATTTCTTTTACATACAAATATTCATATTATTTAACTGGTTTTAAACCTTTAGGTGTATGGACTAACAAGCCCAAAAACTTCACGTTTTGGAAAAGGGTATAATTAATTCTACTCGGATTACTTCTTTATATTTAAGTCAACCATTTCCATGTCGACATTTTTTTACAGATCTAGATAAAAAAGGAATCTCATTTTCATCAATAATATTCGTCAACAACTATATCATTTTGGTTCGAACCTTTTCATGTCATGACATTATTTATCGAGATCTTTTCATTATCCTCAATCACCATTTATTTTCTTTGACTAGTCAAATTTGAGTTTCCTTCTAGAAACTCATACGCTCACTTAAGCTATTTCAAGTATTCAATACTTTATTTTTGAGGATCTTTTATATATGAAACTCATTGTGCTATCATGCTTCTAGCATGTGTGTAAACTATTAGTTGTGACAACATATTGTATTATGATACCAGTAATTGATGGGGGCAATTGCAACTTAATCACTTTTTCAACATATGTAAATACATTTACATTGGATTTGCAATATTTTGCAATTGAATTATTCTTTGAACTTCTTATTCATATTGAGATTTGAATTTCCAATTCACTTTGAGATTTGAACTTTCAGTTCACAATCTCTATGGTGATTTATAAATGAAACAATAAGAGCAATCTATACTTCATTTTCTCAATTTTTTCATTTTCCAACTTCACTCAATTTCTCCCCGTGATGTTGGAAAATTTGTCTCATTAATGACAATTAGCAAAATGTGCAATTGACATATCACCCGTCAAGGGATCGGGATATCTAATCACTAATGAGGAATTAAATTCAACCTATCTTCCTAGTCTTATTTGAGATCCCATCTTATTATAGTGTGGTGGAGTAATGATAACATATACTACACATCCAAAAATCTACAAATGGGATAGAATCTTTGCTCTCATGAATGGTTTTGTTAAATCATTTTTTGTTTGAACGTAAACTACAAAGGTTCAACGCATTTATCCCAAGAAAATAACTAATTTGGGATGTATATTCACCAACATTCTCATTATAAATGCTTTTTTATCTCGCATTCAAAAATTTGTGCTTTTAATTTATTCATCTAAGCACATAACCTTGCAAATGCAAGGTTCCAACATAATAATAAGCACACATATGATCATCTTCTTGATGCATCAATTAGGACAATAAAATACAAGTGCTTTTCTTTTAGTAGATAAAAGGTCTACATATATGACCATGAATTTCTTCTTAAATACATGAAGAGCTCAATCTCATTTTAGCTGGTGATGGCGAGAGCAAGCATCGCATTATAGTTTAATAGATGGAAGAATCCTCTAATTCTTCAATACACATGTTCATATGTATTCTCAACAATTAATCTCATTCATATTGACTCGATATGACTCATTATGCCACATCATAAATATATTTGAGTAAACGAACTTCAGGTTCATTTTTGCATATATTTCAATAACATCAATTATGCGCATAATATAATATTGCAGGAAAAGCTAGCAGCTTTTCTAATATGTTTTTCTTTTGATTATTATCCGACGTATATTTTTAAAAATTAGTAGACTATCAAAGTATAAATTTGCTCTTCTGGGCAAAATAAGTTTTGTTTTTCCAACAATTTCAATCAAGTCTTCGAGACATGATATAATATTGACTTTTGGCTTAACCATCGTCAATCTCAAAAAAAAAAAAATATTGTCTACATGTATACGGTTAAATTCTTGCTTTGTCAAGCATAAACTCTCATAATTCTTATTCTCTTCATGAGATGAAGAAGAAGATTGCAACATTCAAATATGTCATGTTTGATCGAGTCAAAATGATTCATCATCCCTTCAAGAGATTCAAAAAAATTTATAACATCCAAATATGTTATATATTAGAGGGACTCAAAAGATTAAATATCTCTCTAAGAGATTCATACAAAGTTTCCCCCATTTTATTCTCTGGTTATTATTGATTATAATCTCAACCTTGATCATAACTTTTAAATATTAAAAGCATTCACTTATGAGAATAATATTTAAATAGTTGGTTGAAATTCATAATTTTTTTTATTGAATGTTCATTTATTTTATTCAATCTAAAGAAAATATACTTTCTTGTCACATTATTTAAAAATTCTTCCTCGATATTGCTCAAAGATGAACATAATTTATCTATGAAAGGAAGCAAATATATATCCTTTAAAATATACTCATTACTTTAGAATCACTTGTTGATTCATGATGTGCAACTATAGGGGCATATATCAAGTGAGCACTATTTGATTGAAAACTATGCAACTCTTTGTATATGTCAGTTTTATTATTATTTTTTTTTTTCCATATGACTATTGTTGAAACATTAATAAAAACGGCGGATTGAAAGAGTATGATTGACTTCTCTAAAATTAATTTTGATTATTAAAAAAATAAAATATAGATTTGCAAATAAGTAGATTTGTAAATAGGTTTAAAATATAAAAAGAAAAATAAATCTTAAGTATTAATATTATTTGGCAAGTAAGTATTAAAATAGTTGATCATATCATTTTTTTAAAGAACAAAATTAATTCTATAATTCTAGTACGTTAAATGAAATAATAATAATAATAATAATTTGATTTTACTTTTGTAGACAATAGAAACTAAAAACAATAATTAAATGTTGTTTTAAATTTGTATGAACAAAAATAATTATCAAACATCTTTTTTGTTTTTTGTTTTTTATTTTTAAAATACAAAAAACCAAGAGTAATTATGAAACATGTATGATTTAAAAAATTTTAAACAAAAAATTAAAGACCGAAAAACCAAAAAATTAAAAATCGGCCTAAATTTTCATGAAAAAGAAAAAATAATTGCAATAGTTAGCATTGTGGTTGCTGGAATAGAAGGAGTATTTCTGCCCATCGTATTCGGCCTTGAAGACTATAGTTTAGTCGAGATGGAAAATTGTGGAATTGTTGCTATGTTTGCAGCTCAACACTTCGTTGTTGTTCGGCAAACATACGAAACTCTAACATTGCCCAAATTAAAAGAACATCCATGGACTAGATATCCTATATTCTCTACCTTTGTAGCCAGCATTGTTGCCCTACTAATAGATAGAGCTGCCAACTCTCATTATAATAGGCTGGTTGTCGATGCTCCCCGGAGTCATCGACCACATCGCTTTATTATCGGGGTACGTACAAACATTAAATTGTGTTAAATCATTAATCAATTTAAAAATTCGAATATTGTGTAGGTACTTGAGTTCGGGATGATGCTTCATCCCATTATTTTTGGGATTGGATTGGGTGTTACCACTACTATCAATGCTATAACACCACTCATGATTGCCCTCTACTTTTATCAATATTTCGATGTTTGGGAGTAGGAAAGTGCTTAGCTGAGGTATTTTTTTAAAAAAATATAATTTATTTTAAGGTAAAATACTCTTTTGGTCTCTAAAATATGCAAATTCCATTTTGGTCCATGAATTTTCAAAAGTCTAATTTTAGTCCCTATCTTTTGCTTTATTCCCTAAATTTTCAAAAGTCCAATTGATCTTAAACTTTTTAAAAAGTTAAAAATAGTCATTGGATTAAAAAAATGTCAAAAATAATAATACAAATCTATTTAAGTAAGTCTTTGAGAAAATTGTAAAAAAAATGGAGAATGAGAATTTACGCCAAGCAAAGATTTGCCGTGGCCAGTGAGATTGTACAAATTCCACCACTGAGAAAGAAAATAACGGATTAGAAGTGAGAAAAGTTCAAGCACAAATGTTTTAAATTTCAAGTTTTGTTTTCTTTTTCTTCCTAAAATTGAAATTCAATGGTCTTATGAGGGAGGTGAAGAATATGATAAGATTTTGTTTTTAACCCAATGATTATTTTTAAACTTTTTTTAAAGTTCAAGGATCAAGACTGGACTTTTAAAAGTTGAGTTTCCAAAATAAAACTTGCATATGATAGTTGAGGATCAAAATATTATTTTTATACCCTTTATTTGACCAAATTGAGAAAATAAATTAATAAATTTGTAAACATGCAGGTAACCACCTCCATACGTAAGACAACCATAGTTAAGGCGTTTTACTACTGCCTGATGAGCCCTTTGGGGATAGCAATAGGGATTGGAATAGAGTCCGAAATTGCTCCTAATTCAAGGAATTTTAAATGTTGCTTCGGCCGTTATCCTAACCTACAGTTATATATGGCCCGCTATTATTTTTTAATCTTTGGAACTGCAATATTATTGTTTTTTTTTTAATATATATATATTTCTTTTTTAGTAATTCATAAATATAGAAACAATATCAGTCTGAGAAACATCATTGTAACATACTTTAAATAGTTTTTTTTTTTTTTTTTTTCGTAAAAGATAATAATCTAATATCAAATAGGAAACTTATTGAACTTTTCAATTATAGAAAATAATTACAAATATCGACCCCAATTAAGAAGAGTCCATTCCTAAAATCCTAGAAATAAATAAATACGATTCAATTTGCGTGTGCCCTCCTCCTATATTCGATTTTTGTAACGAGTATATTATTTGATTTCAAATCCACTCTAACAAAATCTCCCAAAATCTTAAAATATTTTTGTCTTTTATTCTTTTAAGATTTGAAATTGGAAGATGAGTGCAAGATTGTGATAACTGATATACATTCGTTGGTGGAAATTAGTATAATCGATCATCATCAACTTCATGCACAAATTAGTATAACTCCCTATAAATTGCAGTTCTAAGTTAGAGTAATGTATAATTTTAGATACATATATGCAATAATGCATATACCAGACTTACATATATTGTATATCTTTCTTACATAAAAATGAGATATGTGTTGCATGTATATACCTATAATTACTAGGTGTCTCAACACAGTCACTGCAAAGATGCCAAGAATCAATGTATATACTTCTCAAAAACTCGTTATACATCAAATTAATGTACATCTCTGTTAGGATCTCACAAATGTCCCACAACCTCATACCGAAAATTAAACATACTCGAGTGCTCACGGTCTTGAACTCATTACCTTATGCATCCCAAAGCTTTTCATGATCAATTGAGCTACCACATGATGGTTGTGAGCAGTGAGCACAACTTTGTTGAATGTATAAATCTACAATTTTTGGTTATATGGACACTAATGTTGCACCTCGAACGATGTGGCTAAATCCTAAACGATGAATTGCACTTGTGCCCGATCTCCAAGTCAGGTCACGGGATTTCTAACAATTTTGATAGGAGGTGTTATTAAAATGTGGAATTGAGGATTTTTTTCGAATAAATGTTCAGCAATTTCATTGTCGTATTATGTCGTATAAATTTTCTATTAACCAATTTTAACATTTACCATTTATTAAGGGATTAAATTTAAAGTTAATACTCTATTGACATTGTATATCACGTAGTAATCGATTGGTTACTCATTCACTTTCTAAATATGGTTGAATTCAAAAAATTGACTAAAGTAAAAATGTTAATAGGTAAGGGACTAAAAAGAAGAAGAAAAATACCCCAATGTTAAGGCTAAAAACATATTATTTGGCATACGGTCATTAATTTGAATGCGATACTTCTATGGAAAATTATATTGGAAGAGTTGATATTATCGTAAAATAATTATAAATATAGGTAAATTCTAAAGTATTCGTATCTATATTAGTCATAAAAACATAGTATACTTATTAATACCAATAATTTATATACATTTTTTTTAAAAAAATAAATATATTCATAATTATTTTCTAAATACGACTAGTTTTATAAGCTTTCATTTTTTTTGTTCCTAAAATGGTCTAGTTAGTTGAATATTTGGGATTTTAAGGTCTTTTCTCTTAAGATTTCAGGTTCAAGACTTAATTCAAATAAAATAAATAAGCTTTAATTTTCTTTAAAAAAAAACCCAACGTGGAGAAGAAGATTGATTATTTTAGTTCATTATTCAAGATGATGAATCAAATATTTATGATTCAAACATAATTCATCAAGCTAATAGTTTTATAAATGCCAACCTATTCTATAGCTGATCCAAATTAAAATGTTATAAATTTGAATTTCTCATCTTCAAGTAATTATCCTAAAAAAAATTGAAATAACTAAATATGAAAAAAATAGTTATACGAAAAAAGTAGTGTAATTTCAACTAATTAAGTATAGTTAATTTCATTAGGGCATTACTTATTCATTAGTCGAATGTTCTAATAACCGTGCCCTAATAACCTTAAATAATTCAAATAGGATCAAAGTTAAAGCCAAATTGTATTGGAAAGACTCTTTTCTAAAAATAACTATAATTGTAGGTGAATTTTAAAATATTTACATCTATAATATATTACTAAAAAGTTATTCTTAATAATACCATAACTGTGCTAATTTTATTTAAAAGTGGTCATATTTATAATTTTTTTAATTTGATTAATCATATAAGATTTTTTTTTAGGGATGGGGACTCGAACACAGAATCTCTTGGTCATCAGGTATACATTAGGTATACTCGAACACAAAAGTGGCCATATTTGTAATTTTTTTAATTTAATATCATAACTGAGCTTTCTTATCGGTTATTTCTTTTTATTTATTGATTATTTTATGTTTGATTTAATTTTATCTCAATTTAATCTTTTATCATTAAAGTTGCTAATATGTACTACAATCATGACCAAAAAGATTTTCCAGCACCCTCTTATTCATATCCTAAATTTCCTCTATGTCTTTTCATAGTTTTATGAAGTTGCATAGTTTCTTAACCAACACACAAAAGTTGAAGTTGAACAGTTTCCTTCATATTGAGTACTTGGCATATTGTATATATACAAATACCGAACATGGCCTTTCGTGAAAGGTTAAGCCAAACCTAACAAAGTAATGATGTAATTAGTCATTGTATGTAAATATTATAGTTTTAAAAGGTTGACTTTGACTACAACACCCTAATAATGTAACTAGTCATTGTTTCTATATATATTCCTATAAGCATCTTGGTCAATAAGTTTCTTTAGTCAAATATTTAAAAAAAAATCAAAAGAAAACTCCCAAGTTTACATATTTTATTACAAATTGGGAGTTATTTTAGATGTTTGTGTTGGATGCAGTCAATGACTCGTTCGTGATGAAGGCCTAGTCCAAGACTTACCATCCCTGAGAACAACGATGTCAAGTTCCTTTAGATGGTGAGAGATTTGAATTTATGACATTTTTGTTTGTTCATAATTTATTAAGAAAAAGGTTTGAGAATTCAATAAGACCCCCAAAAAGAACAATAGTTTACTAGTATTAAGAGTATAATTAGTATTAAGTGTATTAATTCTTATGATCAAGACCCTGAAAAGAACAATAGTTTAGTGGTATTAAGTGTATTCTTATAATCAAGTAGTTATAAGTTGAAATTCTCTTATAGTTAATTAAAAATATATATATTTAAAAAATATATATAAATTAAGGGAGGGGATCATTGGACCAACAAACCGTATATAGATGATACAACTTCGAGCTTATAGATTAAGCCCAAGCAAAATAACCAACTGTGTTACTTCTCGTGCTCTTAAAATATTTTGTAAAATAAATGCTTACATTTTTACTTGCCAATTTTTATCTCTCTTCAAAAAATTAATATTCAAACATAAAACTATAAAATCTGTTTTCTTTTTATATATTTAAAAACTAAGATTCTTACAAAATTAAAAATATATAAATTCAATTGTAAAAATGTAACATTAAACTAAAATCTAAATTTAAGACTTAAGAAAAGTAACATTTAGGAACTTAAAAATTAACTAAAAGTTAAGTCAAAACTTCAAAATTTATAAACAAAATCTGCTATTAATGTTTTCTTTTAAAACATTGACGGGTGCAAGTTGGAACCCAAAAAATCAACAAAATAATAAAAAAAAAAATAAACGTACAAATTTGTTGATAGCCAAAGAAGAAAATAAATCAAGTAAAAGAAAACCAATAAAATAAAGTAGCCACTGGCCCACTATACTATATTTTATTCCAAAATATTCAAATATGCTAACAGCGAACAAGTCAGATTCAACGCCGTCAAGGATGATTTGGAAGTTTAAAAATTATATTAATGCGAATTTTATTTTGGATATTGTGTGGGACTTACAAACATCATGACCATTTTCAAATAAAAAAAAATGGAGATAGATTTATGTTCTATCCATAACTTTTATTTTCAAGTTCGATCATTCCAGGTCGAATAAGTTATTGGTACGATCGATTATCTAATTTGATGTTAAGTTAAATTATTCTACAAAGACTCGAACTCATAATAATTTGATTTTGTTATGTTTAAATATTCTTTTTCGCTTTTTTATACAACAAAAGTGGAATTCGAATTTATAAGCTCATGATTACTAATCAAGACACAATTAGAGAACTGCTTTCGTTAACATTTTAGTTTAATATTGAGTATAAGAAAAAGATAACTATATTCTAAATTTTACACATTTTGAGAATATATCAATTATTACTAACTAATTTAATTTTATTTTATTTATTCACCAAATTCTAATAATGGATTTTCTTTTCTTAATTATTTATGTTAACAATTATGAAAATTTAAATTCATGACTTATTAAATTATTATTATTATTATTTTGAAACAATTAAATTATTATTATTACAAACGATATTAGTTGGGTATATCTTGGGATTTTAATGATATAAATATTAATGTATATATTGCTATTACTATTATTAACGTGTAAAAATAATATTTACATGAAAATATATAAAAAAATACTTTTTTTTGTTCACTAATAATGGACAGATATTCAGATACATAATTTTTAGGGGTTTTGGCATGTATATTAGAAAAAAGCAAAATAATTCCTCCCATAGCAGAATTTTAAAAGTAATTCATA
>JBBMEF010056600.1:0-12095 GCA_037832685.1 Sicyos baderoa
AAAAAAAAGTTGCTATATTTGCAATATTTTTAAAAAGTTGCTATAATTCTAATGCAAACTAGGAAATTTGTCATACAACGCAAATTCCCTTATTTTTTCTAATCATTTTTACTACTACTTTATTTTTTCTATGGCTACATAAGATTCCACTGTATTTTATCAATTTCTTGAAGAAAAAATTCATAAAACTTGTAGCTTTGTTATGCAATTGAGTTAACAAAATATTTAAATTTATTTTTTATATTGTATAAAATTCACTAATATTAATCAAAATAGACAATGGTTTAGTGGAATTGGCCCCTCTTCCTTCCTTTTCTTGTCAAAAAAGAAAAGAAAATCTTCCTTACTTTTTTGGTACATTTTTCCGTTTTCATGAATGCATTTTTTCATAGCTTCCTTTTAGCTTCGTGTGTTAACAAAAAAATACTTATTTCATTAATTTAAAAACAAATAACTCTTAAAAATATTTTGAACTTTCAAATATAAATGTTTTTGTAAAATATATTAACAAAATATTTAGCTTTTACAAATATTATGAATATCTTGATTTCAAATCTCTCCCAAACTATAAAAAAAAATGATGTGTTTTTTTTAGAGAATCTAGAAGAATGCAATAGAAGAATTTTTCAAGGTAACTTTTTTTAAGGCATCAAGATAAAGTTTTTAACTAAAACTATTTTTATTAAGTTATTATCAATGTGTTTGTATCTTAGGTAAAACACTTCTCTCTATATTGACTATAGTACTTATGTTTTTATATTATTTTTTTTAAAGAATGTTTTTCTAATATTTAATCAAAAGGTCTTTTTTACTTTTTTTTTTTTTTTAGTGTTTATTTTTATCGAAAGAGCCGGTGGCATGTACTATATTTATATATATAATCGTAGGAGTGTTAATAATCAACATTTGACTATAACACTTCTAGCCCCCCAAATCTTTATATATATAATCGTCGGAGTGTTAATGAACAAAAAAATTAACAAAAGTAGTATTTAATTATAATGAGTATTATCACATACATTATTATATATTTGTATTAATAAGTATTTATAATATAGTATCAAAAGATATTTATGATTATGAATGTAAACATTAAGAATTTGTCTACATTTATAATTACTTTGTGAGGATATGTCATCCAAAACAATTTCCTTATTTTGTATGGGTAAATCTAAATCAAGTTATATACATTTTAGAGGAGCATTGTCTTAGTCTACTATATTTAGCTATTAACAAAATTCATTAAAAACATAATTTTCAAATAAACATCGCATCTCTAACTTTTCAAACACCCTTTTATCAATTAAGTTAACCCATAATTGACTTTTTTTATCCTGTTTCTCATGAAAAATATGTAGCTTTGTTATAAAATTGAATACCAAATTTTTCTTTACCTACATAAGATTCTATCTTTAAAAAAAAAAAAAAAAAAAAAAAAAAAAAAAAAAAAAAAAAAAAAAAAAAAAAGATTCTAGTTTCTTCTTATCCATTTCTTGAGAGACCAAAAATAATACAACTTCTAGCTTTGTTATGAAATTGACTAGATTCCAATTTCTTCCGTAATTCTCTTTGCCTACAAAAAGGTAATTAAAGAATTTACCAATGGAATTCGAAACATTAACGCCCTTTTGATAACGAGTTTTTTGTTTTTGGTTTTTGAAATTTAAATCTATTCTCACTTAGATTTATTATAATGTCTTCCACTTGAAATCATTTAAAATCTACCAATGCTTTCAAAAGTTTATTTTTATTTTTAAAAACGGGTTAGTATCATTCTACTTTCTTAAGAAAATATGGATAAACGATAGAAAAAAAACCAAATGGTTATCAAACGGGGCCTAACATCTATGCTATAAATATGTCATAGGACCTTATCTATATTAATGAATTTTTTTTTTTTTTTTGAGTTACAACAATGGATGGAGAGAGAATTCAAACTCGAGACCTCTTGGTCATTAAATATATACAGATGCCACTGAGTTACTGTTCTTATTGTCTATTAATGAAAAATTTTAAATATAAGGAAAATAACCTTTTATTTCAATGCGGGAAAGTCGATTTCCTTGGAGAATATAAGATAAGAAATAAAGATAATTAAAGTTAGAAAATGCGAAAGATTCCTACCTTTTTTTTTTTAATTCAACAAAAAAATTTATCGGTATTTTTATCGCTTCAATATTATTTAAAAAAACAAAAACAAGATTCTCATTTTTGTGGAGGGTGATTATTATTATTATTTTATTTCGTCGCGAACAAATGAAAAGAGATAGTAATTGGGGATGGGATCTTTCATTTGAAAAAGGACAAATGACTTCTTCTTTTTTCTTTTTTGCAAAATAAATTAGGATACATACACATTTTGGTTCGCCATAATAGCCGAAAAAATCTATCTTAAATGACAATGTGGTCGGTGGAGTCTCGGAATTTCCATTTGGAAATATGCCATAAAGTTTAAGATTCAAAACACACCACTAAATTAATTTTAAAATCATTTATTCATTACTTTTGAGTTTAAGATTTTGGACGATGTCCCAAATATATGTAATGGAGCAAAACTCTTAGGGCATGTTTGGCTGTGAAAGGATGGATTGGGTTGGGTTGGGTTGAGTTGGGATAAGAAGAGAAGATAAGTGAAATAAGTTTATATTTGGGAGAAGAAAAAAAAAAGATAAAATTATGTTTGATGTGATGGAAAGATAATGATTGAAATTTTTATTTAAATATAAAAATAGATATTTAATAGTTTTTTAATAATAAAATTAGGTTTGATGTGATGGAAAGTGAGTTGTTGAAGTTTTTATTTAAATAAAAAAATAAATATTGAGTAGTTTTTTAATATTTTAATATTTAAATAAAAACGTGGAGTTTACTGGTGGAGTTGGGTAAGAGTTGGATGGACTTATGGAAGTCCATGGAATAAACATGGAATAGAAATCAAGCCAAACCAACTCCTCCATTTGTCCATGGGGCAAACATGCCCTTATTCTCGAGTACTATATTGTAAATTTAGAATATAATTGAAATAATGGCGTGACTTTTATTAAATCGATTGAATGAATTTATAAATAACAAATAGAATCTAAAAATCTATTGAATATGAAAATCAACCTAAGATAATTTGGGAAGAAATTGATGCGTCAATTGAGAAATCATAAGTGGAAAGCAACAACGCCAATTAGAAGATCTGAAGTGCCAATGGGGAAAACAACATCAATTGGAAATTGATAGAGACAATAAGAAACATCAGCTCAAAAAGGTCATGGGAAAATGGTGCCTAACATACCAAACATCCCCAATTCAAATTAAATAAATGTCTAAATTTAGGAAATTATTTAAGAAAATATCTAAATGAGAAATATTTTAAATGCATGTATAAAATTAGTTATTTTAAATAAAATTTATTTAATTTTATATATAATAGTCTAAAGTACCCATGTTCCTATTTTTTATTTACAATTATTTTAAATATATTCGGTTTTAAGATGATTTTTTCTTAAAAGAAACAAGCAGATTAAAATAATAGAGTTACTGATTTGAAATTTTGAACATCTTACATCATATTGGTTGATACGCCTCCCTTTTTTTATAAGGAAGACAAATCAATAAAAACATATATGTTGTTGTTGCCCTCGTTAATGCTTTTCTCTAACTTTGAGTTTGGGAGTTGAACGATCATGAATGCGTACGCAAAGGGAAGCTCGAGCTTCAAGCCATTCCAGTTATTATCTTAGCTGAAAACATTCCCCTGCCACCAGAACAACCTAGGCGAGTCCTCGTCAAGCTCAAAATCGTCGCATCTAGTTTGTTTGGTGTTCCAAATCTTCTTCGTCATCAACCTCACACTAGGTATTCGTCTTTCTTCTCTAACAGATTAGCTATGCTAAAAGTACGGTGATATTTAAAGTTTGAGCTGCCGAAATTGTTTCGGACTAGACTTTACCATCTTGTAATGGAAGCTTCATGTCATGACTATGTTACATAGGACCTTCAATTCATCTTTGTTTGGTAGCATTGCACGTGCTCTTAATACAGTGGACCCCTGCTAAGTTTGGGATGTACATTTCGGTAGCTCAAACCCGCTTAGTGTGCCCCACCTTTACACAACGATATTCTAATGACTTTTTCATTTTCGATAGACGATATCAATAGGGATAGAGGGTGTTGTATGTGATATCAACCACGACAGTATTGTAATTTTTATAAATATCTCTCTCATCCCAATTTCCATTATAGACGATCATTCCATTTGCAATTTAGACCGGTTGCTCCCTACCCACTTAAAAAAATGATAGAGAAGACAATAATATGGAAATTGGTGATGGGAATAAGAAAGAATATCATGATTTGGGGATTGTTGCAACCTTGGAAATTTGGAGATAGAAACGTTAAAAAATGATGAAAAATGACAAAGAAACTTCAAAAAGAAAAAAGAATCGGTAAGGATGCAACCTTAGAAATTTGGGGATAAAAATGTAAAAAAAAATAGTGAAAAGTGATAGGGAATGAGAAAGTAGTTCTGCCGTTCTTTGAGACAAAACTAAATCGAAAATAGACACTCATTCGTACCTCAAGATAGGGTTGCAGTTAAGTTATAATATATATATATATATATATATATATATATATAATAAACAAAATTTTAAAAAAAAAATTGCAGTTTTACAATTTAAAACTTATTATTTTCACCAAATTCGTATTAATATTATATATACATATATTTTAGTTTATTTTCATTTATAGAAAGCAACAAAAGTAGTTGTTCATCCATGACTAAGAAAATTATGGGTTCGAATTTTTCACTCTCAATTAGTTTCATTTCGAAAATTATAGTATAAGTATGAACCTATTATTTTCATTTGTACATTTGATATTTTGCCCAATTTTCTGCCAAAATTAAATGTGGAGAAAATATCAAGATTTTTTAAGTCAATCCATTTAATTAACAAATCAGAAATCAACAATCTTGCAATATTATTGAAATTTTAATGTTAAACTAAGATATCTTGCTATATAGACATAACAGCCAGGCAAAATAACAATAGTCAAAATGTAGAGAAACTTTTATTGAGTGAATTCTTTAGAGTCTAAAGGGGAAAAATTGAAAGGGCCTTCACACAATTTTTCTTAATTCAATTGCAAAAAGAGAATTAAAAACCAAAAATCTAACCAATAACAAAAAAAAAAGGAGAGAAAGTAAAGGCAAAAGATGGAAATGGATCTCTAAGAAGAACCCTTGATCAAAGCTAAAACATCAGCCTCTGTTGGAAGAGCTGGGATTGCTCCCTTTGTGGTAGTCGTAATGGCTCCGCACGCGTTTGCAAATTTAAGGATCTCCCTCAACTTATTCTCGTCCTGCAATACAAGTTTCGTTTGTTAAAGTCTCGTTTGATAACGATTTTGATTATCATAAATACAACTAATTAAGAGAGTAAGGTACCTCAAGAACAGATTGGTCGTCGACGATCTTGCAAAGAAGAGCCCCAACGAACGAGTCGCCAGCTCCAGTCGTGTCCACGGTTTTGACCTTGAAAGGATCCACCGTGCCGCGGAATTTCTGCATTTATTTTTACCAAAGAAAAAGCAGAGTTAGTCTAAATGCAACTTCTTAATATTTCCAGTCATAATAAGTGCATATTAACACACTAATCACTTGATTATGTAATATCAAAGACAACTGTCATTGAAGTTATTTTTATTTTTGAAACAAGGCTAACCACGTCCGTCCCTAGGCCAGGCACCATGAGACATCAAAGGAACAGAGACACGAGAGGTGCAAATTGAATTACTATAGCCAAAAATTGGGCAATGTGGAAAAGCACATCAAATTGTTTGTCTGTTTTGGTAAACAATGGGCCAACAAATGGGGTATAAGAGATCTGAAAGAAAAGGCTTTTTCCAGGTAGCAATGATGAAGACATTGGCCCTACAAATCATAAATCTCATTTACAGCCATACTTTCCCCCACAGTCTAAGAAAACAGTGACCACACATTAAAAATGTGTAAAATTTTCCATGAAAAGTTATAGATATTTTCTTGGAGATCTGAAATTTTCATGTATGGTGAAAAGGATTAATCTAAGTTATTATGAGATGGGGATTATAAGATACAGCTATGCAAATTCTCAGATCCAACAACTAAAAGCCAACAACCTGCCTTTGACAGTAAGAAAGCCATAAACAACCAAAACAATACCATTTGCTTTTTTGTTTTTGAAGTAAAGTTCAAGACAAATGTGAGTTTCAAATGTATAGGTTCAGTCATATTCTTACTTTTGTTTTTTTTCAGCATTATAAATCTGAACCAACACCAACATTTGTCAAAAATATTCTGATTCTAAACATTGGGTAGTTAGTTAGGCAAGCAAACAAACAAACAATCAAATTTGAACAGAGTTACCACCAACCCATTTCTTTGAATCAACCAAACCATTGGTCCAACATAATCAAAACACCATTTTCGATCTGTATCGAATCTACATAAATTAAATTTGAACATTTGAAAGTATAAAACGGTATAACGAAAGTACCTTGGTGTAGTATTTGCAGCCCTGGTCGCCGAGAGTGAGCAGGAGGAGCTTTAGGCCGTCGTGCCAGAGCGACATGGCGGTTTCGTCATCGACCTTGTCTGATTTGGTGAGGAATTTGAGCTCGTCATCGCTGACCTTGATGATGTCGGCCTTGTTCCAGATGCTCTTGATCTGTGTTCGGGCCTCGTCTTCCGAGGGCCATAGAGGCAACCTTAGATTTGGATCGTATGAAAGCAGAGCACCTGCTTTCTTGGCCTCCTCCATTGCCTTCATGTGGGCAGATCTGCATGGCTCCACGATCAAGCTTATTGATCCATAGTGAAAGATTTTGGCCTACCAATACAGATCATATAATACATTATTATTCAACATTTTGCAATTATTTATTAAATATTGATCAATTATCAATTAAAGTTCACTAATGGGCTGGTAGGGAATAATGTATTGATTCTGTCCTACAAACACAATCATATGATTATTATTCAACATTTTGCAATTATTTGTTAAATTTGATCCAAATTGACCAATAAAAGCTCACTAATGGCTTGGAATTATCAAGAAAAAAATATCCTTCAAAGTTCAAATGGTAAAAAAATCATTTATTATGATTTTTTTTAATAATTTGTTGATTGGTGAAATTAATATTTATTCAGATTTTTTTTAATAAGGAAATGTTATTGAAATTGGGACCTGAATATGACATTTGGCCTAAAGAAGAAATTTTGTTACATTTGAGATGACGTATGGGTTACGAAAAACAAAAAATGAAAGCAACAACTTTATTTGGAAAATTATAAAAAAAAATTAACTATTTTGGAAAAAAATTCTAGCCCAAATATTTTGAATTATAAGCTGGTCAAATAAAATTTCAAAATTTCAAAACAAATAAATAAATAAAAGTAAAAACAAATCAATTTTAAAATACCCAAAAGAGCCCCCTAGTTACGGCGGCTAGATCGGAACCACTATCTTTATAAGTCAACTTTTCCACTTATTTTTTATAAATTAAAAAATAATAATAATAGTCGGTGTAGCTAAACATAATAATAAATAATTTGTTCCTCAAAAAAAAAAAAAAGAAGTAATAAATAATTTGGAGGACCCATTATTTTAATCACGATTTCACTTTTTCAATATCACTCGATTACGACATTTAAATTAAAAATAATTAAATTAATCAAAAAGGTAAAAATGGAGTAGGTAAAAATGCTTATCATAATCAATATCAACCATCATGATCATTGCAATAAATTCATAAAATTTTAATTAGAAACAAAAAATAACTACTAAGCCAATGGTAACAATTTATGAGATCAAAATCTTAAAAAAAGAATCCAAATTTCAAAAAAATCATTGTTTTAAATAACAGATAAGGCACAATCCAAATTTAAATATATCGATAATGTTAAATTTTAGTTTTTGTCTAAATTTAATTTTTAAAATATTAATCAAAATTTAAAAAAAAAATATATATATATAGAGAAGTGAGAACTCCGCCGTTGGATGGGCACTGCAAAACGCACGTGAAACAAGTCAAAGAGAACACGTGAATGGCGCCAACTAAAGAGGGCATAACCAGAAATTCACACATTAACATTACCACTAAGCCTACTCTAGATCTAGCCGTGGGACCCAGCATACTATTATCTGACGTGTCAATTTAAATAAAATCAATTTAAAAAACAAAGCGCGTGAGGTTTGTTTTTTATAATACAATCGAGTATTACAAATACCTAAAATTTAGGTAGGATAATCTATATTACAAATTACTATTACGTGAAAATGAATTAACATTAAACTGAACAATTAATCGTGACAGATTAAAATATTTTTTAATTAAAACAAATAGCCAAAAAATTTCCAATCGAAAAAAACATATCAAACCGACGAGAAAATCGATAGAGAAAAAAAAAAATGGAACTCACAGATTTGATGAGATCGAGATCCAATTCGTCGGGCCGGAGGAGCATATCGGCGCTAGGGTTCCGGTAGAACATAAACTCACGCTCGCCGTCGGCGCGTAGAGTCACGAACGCCAACGCGGTTCTCGCGCCGGTATCTAAGCAGATTCCCTTGTCCTCGACGCCGTAAGACTTCACGATCTTCTTCAGCATCTGCCCGAACTCGTCGTCCCCGAGCTTTCCGACGAAGGCGGCGCGTCCGCCGAGCCGGCTGACCGCGATCGCCACGTTCGCCGGAGCGCCGCCTGGCGCCTTCAGAAATCCCGGCGCCTCCGCCAGAGACACGCCGGAAACCGTCGGGACGAAGTCGATAAGCATCTCGCCGAAGCTGACGATCAGGCCGGAGCCGGTGGGGATTGCGGCGGCAGCCATTGGATGATCAGAAAATATTTTCTAGAGAGAGAAAGGGAGTTTGAGGATTGGAATGGCAGATTCGTGAGTGAAGGGAAGAGGGTATTTATAGATGGGAAATTTGGGGGATTAGCGTAATCAGTTGAGGATTAGGAAAAATTAATTAATGGATAAATAATTTATTATTATGGAAAATAAAAATTTTGATTATATCCTTCCGTGTAAATCGTAATTAGTTTGGGAGAAAAGTGCATTATTATTTGATTTATCTTCTAAATGTTATTTTTTATTTGTAATTTATTTGTAAGGTTATAAATAATGATCATGATATATTAAAATTTTAAAATTAAAAATTTTTAAATTTTTTTTTTATCATTCTTATAGTTACTTTTCTATTACCTCATTAATATTTTTTTTTATTTTAAGAATTAAAATTAAATATTATTAAAAAAATTGATTTTGAAATTTAAATAAAAATTTCTTTGGATTTAAAAAAAAAATTGATTACCTTCCGTGTAAATCGTAATTAGTTTGGAGAAAAGTGCATTATTGTTTGATTTACCTTCTGAATGTTATTTTTTATTTGTAATTTATTTTTAAGGTTATAAAAAATGATCCTGATATATTAAAATTTTAAAATTAAAAATTTTCAAAATTTTTTTTTTATCATTCTTATAGTTACTTTTCTATTACCTCGCTAATATTTTTTTTATTTTAAGAATTAAAAATATTATTAAAAAAAATAGATTTTGAAATTTAAATAAAAATTTCTTTGGATTTAAAAAAAATTGATTACCCTTCCCTGTAAATCGTAATTAGTTTGGGGAAAAGTGCATTATTGTTTTGATTTACCTTCCGAATGTTATTTTTTATTTGTAATTTATTTTTAAGGTTATAAATAATGATCATGATATATTAAAATTTTAAAATTAAAAATTTTCAATTTTTTTTTTTATCATTCTTATAGTTACTTTTCTATTACCTCACTAATATTTTTTTTTATTTTAAGAATTAAAATTAAATATTATTAAAAAAAATTGATTTTAAAATTTAAATAAAAATTTCTTTGGATTTAAAAAAAAATTGATTATCCTTCCGTGTAAATCGTAATTAGTTTGTGCAAAAGTGTGTTATTGTTTGATTTAGTTCTTATATTTTAAAATCAAATATTATTTAAGATAAATACTTCTTCAAATTTATGTTTAAGATAATAAAATTACATCATGATATATCAAAATTTAAAATTAATTTAATTTTTCTATTAATTATTCTAAAAATTAAATATAAGTATTGTTAAAATTATAGGCATAAAATTGTGATTTTGAAATTTAAATAAAATTTCTTAGAGTTAAAAAAATATAGTTTTATGAATTTATTTTTAAATTATTTTTTAAAAAATAAATTATTAATATTACTAGAATAATCATATCATTAATATAGCAAAATTGAAATTAATTTAATCTAGTCAATATTCTATTGTACTTTTTTAGTTTTGTTATTTCAAAAATTAAAATGAAGTCCATTGAAATAATAGGAATAAAAATGTTTGATAAAAACTTCACAAGAGCTAGAGAGTAAAAAAAGATTTTTTTAAAAAATTAAATGATAAATAATAGTTATAGAAAATTAAAGTTTGATTATCCTTCCGGGTAAAATGTAATTTAGTTTTGATTTGTGCGTATTTGTTTTCTTAAACTTAGTCAAAAGCTTAATTTGGATTTATTTTTTATTTTTTTCGTTTTTCAGTGGGCCCACCAATAATTCTATCCTTTTTATTATTATTATTAAAGTTTGTTTGTTTTTTAAGAAGTATAGATATCTGGATTATTATTGCTTGCTTCTCGGTGGATGACAAATCTTTTTCTTTTCTTTTTTTTCTGCGAATAATAATTAGATTTTTTCTTTTAATATACTTTTATGTATGAATTAGGAATCTGGGATAGTCTATATTGTTTTGGGATAAGAACGTGTTTAGTTCAAATTACTTTTTGAAAATATATAATATTCACATTTTAATATAATAAGCACATTGTTTTTTTAGTTTGATAAGCACATTGTTCTAGAGACTAAAATAAAAGAAATTAAAAAAAGAAAAATTAGTACAAATTGAGAAAGAGAGATTACAGATAGATTGAACTCTCGACTATGATGTTAAACTGTATTTTTATCAAAGAAATTATTAAGTCGCTGATCATTTCGATAAATATATAACATTTTAATGTATTATAAATACTCTTTAATATAATATAAGTATAGTTTATTTTAAACATTAATCAATGATTTATTTATCAATATTAATAATTATATTTACTTTTTTAAATAATATTATTATAATTATTTTTAGATTTGATGTGATAAATTTTTTAAATTTTCTATTTTTTTGTGTGTGATGTGCCTGGTCCAATAACTCTTTAATATTATATTTTAATTGTTTCTGTTTAGAATATAAGTTTTTTTTTCCTTCTTGTGGATCATATATTTCTCGTATTTAATTGGCCATTTTCTTTATACAAAATAGTTGAGACAGATGATTGACTTAGGCATGTTTGTGGGGGAGGAGAAACGATGAAGTTGGTTTAGCTTGTCTAGTTGGTTTAGCTTGTCTTCTATCCATGTTTAATTCATGGACATGAGTCCACCCAGCTCTTACCCAACTTCATGCGTGGACCCCACATTTTTATTTAAATATTAAAATATTAAAAACCTACTCAATATCTATTTTCTTATCTAAAAAAACTTTAATAATTCTCTTTCCATCCCATCAAACATAATTTTATTATTTAAAAACTATTAAATATCTATTTTTTTATTTACATAAAAGTTTCGATCTTTTTTTTTCCATCCCATCAAACCTAACTTTATTATCACCTCTCTTTTCTTTCCTTCCTAAATATAAACTTAATCTCACTTATCTTTTCCTCTCATCCCAACCCAACTCATCCCTTCAAAGTCAAACATGTCCTTAATGACTTGATGATTAAAAGATTATTTATGACTTGACAGTTGAGTGTTTTAATTACAAATTATTCAGCCTACTTTATTTTTGTTGTGAAATGAATTTTAATCCAAATATTTAATTGAAAAATTATACTATATAGACCACTTTCAAACAATATTTGCACATTTAGGCTCACAACTTTTTTTTTTTGTAATTTTAGTTTTTCATTTTAATTTTCTGCATTTCCAATTTTTAAAATGTCATTTGTACCCTTTTATACATTAATTGCCTTAATTTGAATTTCAAAATTGCAATAAA
>JBBMEF010056631.1:0-12092 GCA_037832685.1 Sicyos baderoa
AAGACGGGGTAGTTGGGCGTTAGTTGCAGTTATAGGTTTAGCTTTTGCGAAAACTTTATTTGCGAACTTCTATTGTTTATTTACTTACTTGCAAAAACCAACACCAAAACCACCCTTCAAACCATTTAACCGATAACAAATTGACAACTTGTTATCACAAACCTCACAATTTACTGACTTATAAATAATTGAACTAAGACATAATTCCCTGTGGAGATGACTTTTACTTACTTTTAAAATTTGCTACAAACGATAAGGTATACTTGCCTTTGCAAATCGCTGCAATTCATTTATATTATTCGCAGTTTGCGAACTAACCTTAACGCGATCAGGTGGTATGAACTATAATATTATATTATATAAATTATGGGTATACAGAAAATTGGCGATGTGAATATCTCTTGAGGTGAACATAAATTGTAAAGATTGAATTGGATTATTATTTTTCCATCCGAGAAAAATTTGGATGTTGGAAGCTTTATTCCTACATAGAAGAATCCTCTTATAAATTTTAATAATTTCGTGAAAGTTTTGTAAAAACTTTCAAAATATATATATATTATGAATCTCTCTTGAGGGCTATATAGTTTTTGGAAGAAATATAACCTGGGTAGCTTAACAAAAATATATTGCTATTAAACTTCAATTATTCAAACTGACTTCTACATCAAAAGGGTATTTGTAATTTAACTCCAACCAAATCACACAACATCATTAGAAGGCCACAACCTTACATAAAAAGTTCTTCATATAACTTATTTGGTGAGATCCTTATTATATCAAAACCCAACAACCACAAAAAGTTATAACTGAAGATTAAATACACACAAACTTTAAAGACATTTCCCTTAGGAGGAACATGGAGGAGGAGGACGAGGAGGAGGAGAATAGTTTCCTTTCCAAGAGGTATCCAATTGTCGAGCAATTAATCTCGACCCAATCACACCATTAGTTTCCTTTGACATCTCGTCTGTCGAAACCAAAAACAAAAAACAAAAAAAACAAAATCGAAAATGATATCGTTAAAAATGTTTAAAGATTTTCATATTGAAAGAATAAGGAGATCATATATTTGCGTGAACCGCTCTTTTCATAGTCAACTGATTTTAAGATGGAAATACTTACGGGTCATTCGAGCCACGGCATTGGACGCTCCCGCAAGTTCTCGAGCCGAAACATTGAAAGCAAGAAGAAGCAAAGCGAAGAACAAGATAGCCTTGTTCCAAGCAACCAAAGCTGTTGGTGAAGCCATTTGCTTTGTGATTGTAGAAAGCTGAAAAGTTGTGTGGAGTTTAGAGAGAATTTGATGGGTATTTACTGACTAAACCAATAGACCATTTGGAGGGCTTCATTAATTTAAACCAAACAAATTTGGAAAATATGGTTTCCACAAAGACTTTTTAGCGATTTAATTAATTCAACGTTTTATTTATCATAAAGTTCATCCAGTAGAAAGACTTTTTGGGCAGGATGGTTTTTGTCTTATGTTATTTTATTATTTATGTTTCAATTGTTATTATTAAAAAATAAAAACAATCTTGAATGTTTAGGGGCAAAGTCAGGTCAATACCAGCATTGTAATCTCCCTTCTCCAACTTTGTACTAAAAAATAATAATAATAATAATAAATAATAAAATGGTGTTGAGAAACCAGCCTCACTGGTCACGTGGTTCCATCCGATTGGCAATGGCTATGTATGTCACTTCAATACTTAAACAAACATGTAGCTTTAAATTTTTTCGATGTGGAACAAAAAATTCAAGACTTTATTTATGGATATTTCATCCAAATTCAACTATAATGTTTTTATTCTCCAACTAAAGATAGATAATTAAAGAACATACAGAAAAATTCAAGACGTATTGCCTTTAATTAGGTGGAGGAGGACAACGGGAGTATAATGGGAAGGAATTTGATCTCTCCTCTACAAATATGGAATTAGATATTTAACTAAACTAAAGAATAAAATAGACATTTACCTAAATAGTTTCCAAAATTTAGACGATTAATATGATTTCGTGTGACCCATTATACCTTTTCTAAAGCCCAACCAAATGAGAAGTTCTAATCCTCCAACCATTCTAAGGCCCCAACTTAGGTTACAAGCATGTGTTACCAGGCTCAACGATAGTTATGTATGTCACTTCAATACATAAACAAGCATCCAACTTGAACTTTTTCTAATGTGGAAAAAAAATGGAACTTTGAAGCATCCTTGTTCGATTTATAATTTTAATAAACATTTATATTTTAAAAAAAAAATTACCATAAATTTTAATAATTTTGTGATCTTTTTTTTTGTAAAACTTTAAAAAAATATTAGTAAAGAATTATGAATCTCTAGGGAGGCATTTGGAAGAACTGGCTTGTTAATTAATTAAAGGTAACGATGCTCTCAAATATTTATGAAATCTTTGCAATTTTAACATTTAAAAATTAGTGGGAAATACACAAACCACCCCTAAATTATGGTGTTTATAACCATTACACCCTTAAACTTTTAATTTGATCAATACCTCCACTCAAGTTTAATAAATGTAGCAACTAATCTCTAGCTATGTCTAATTTAAATAAGATATGAAGGAATAAAATTGTCATTTCATTTACCTTGGTCTTCTTCCTCTCTTTACATTTCTTAACATCGCCTTCTTAAATCAACAAAGCCCAAAAACTATGAATTATAATAAGCTTCCTCACGAAGGGATGGAAATTTTTTATATATAACATTTCTTATTTTTGTTGTATGTGTTTTTCCACAATATAAAATAGTTACCTAAAAAATTTTAAAAAAATAAATAAAAACCTAAATTATTTAAAAAATCATCGATGTTTATCTGTTGGAATGATAATTGTACGAAGGAGTTCCGAGTGCAGGAGAGATCAATTTGGGTCAGCCAATTCACAGATGACACTATAATTATTGCTTTCAAAGATGAAATCTGGAGAATTTTTCAAAATCCTTCCTGTTTTTTGGGGAGGGCTTCTGGCTTCATTGTACATGGAATCTTCCATAAGGTTGAATTTGTTAATTTAAGGAGGTGAGATTAAGAAATGGAAATGGAGGAAGAAGACGAGGAAATGACAATTTTATCTTTTCATATCTTACTTAAATTAGGGGTTAATTGTTACTGTTATTAAATTTGAGGGAAAATAATTGATCAAATTAAAAATTTAAGGATTTAATTATTGTTACAAACACCATAGTTTAGGGGTGATTTGTGCAATTTTTCCTTAAATAAAACTGGGTTTTGTCATAAATTTGCGGTTAAAGTAGTGGCATTTCACCATAAGATAGAGTTATTCTGAATTCATCATATTTTAAACATATCTCTATTTAAAAATAATAATAATAATAAAACAGACTAATTAAAGTGGACAATTCTCGGAGTGGAGGGACTTCTCTCAAATGGAAGAAAAAAAACATTGCCAAAAATTTATTTTGTGATACAATTTATTACCTAATCATCAAAAAAATTAGAAGTTGAAATACACCAACATAAATGTATAAAAAAAAACATTTGGTTCTCATAAGTATGCAAATTAAAGGAGACTAATTAAAGTGGCAATTTTTCACCTAACTATGCAAGTTAAATGAGAGTAATTAAAAAGAAATATAATATATAATCCTGAATAAGCTAAGTCTACTTTGCAACAGCAAAGTAACAACATTAATTAAGGCCACAAATTTCAAGGGAAAAAGAAGCTTAGTTCATAAACTTATGGATATTTCATACAAATTCAACCATACTGGTTTTATTCTCCAACTAAAGATAGATAACTAAAGAACATACACCAAAGTTCAAGACTTGTTGCCTTTAACTAGGTGGAGGAGGACAGTGAGAAGGTGAACGAGGTGGCGGCGGAGGAGGAGGAGGTCGGGGAGGAGGAGGAGGAGATCTATAGTGTCCCTTCCAAGGCCCATCCAACTGATCTTGAATACTTAATCGCCTTCCCTTCACACCATTTGTCTCGCCTGCAAAAAATGAAGAAAGATTGAGAAACCAACATGTTTTCAAATTTCAATACTGAATAATGAGTCGATAATAAAAGAACAAGAAAAGTCAACCTGTAGTTCACTGACAATGTGTTAACTACATCAACCAGAGGAGAAAACTATTTATAGAAGATGAAGAGAGTTTAATTATATATTACGTACACCTGTCTTAAACCATAAACAGAATAAGAACACTTAAACAATAATCTCCCGATGAATTGTCGCCCCTCAACCCCCAAAATTGAGGGCTTCTGATCCCATAAATATCGACTCACTAATCAGGCAGACCGTCATACTAGGTCATTTGAAGCGCGAGTTAACTGATTTGTACGATACATGTGAAAGCAATCATTGAGAAAAAGAAAACTTACGAGCTATACGAGCCACCAAGTTGGTCCCATCAAGTTTTCTTGCAGAAACGCTGACCCAAAGGAAAAGCAAAGCAAAGAAGATCACCTTCTTCCAAACAAGTCCATGAGCTCTTGCACCAGCCATTATTTTAACTTCTGCAAAGGAAGCTCGAGTTTTCGTGTGTCAAGTCGACAGATTTGATAACATATATAGAACTAAACAGGTGCAATAAGGGGTGTTTGGGCCACCAAAAATTAAGAGAAAGAATAGAAATAATGATGATTCTCTATGTTTGGACCACTGAGAATCATTCCCTCCACAATCACGTTTTCCAAAAATCATTTTTTTCATTCTCCTCTCAACTACTTTTTATTCTCTCTCTAACAACTTTTTCATACATCACATCACTATTTTTCACTCTCATCATATTCATTATTTTATTTTTCTCCTAATCATTACAATATTTATCTCAAACACAAATAATCATTCTCTCGGTAATCATATCTTCACCACAAACACAAATAATCATTCTCTTTCCCTATTCTCCTCCTCATTTTCATTCCCCCTTGTTGATTGTTATCAATCCCCTTACCCCAAACACTCATCTTTGTCAGCTTATGTTAGTCATCAGTCAACGTAGGCGGCCTTATCCTTTTGTTTTTTGTTTCCATTCTTTCTTTATAACATCAAACAAATACTACATTTATGAGTGGCCCTATAATATGGAAAGTAAGTTGTTATAGGAGACAAAAATTGTATAAAAGTTCCCCACTTCATTGCCTATAGAAAGCCATCAAGGCAATACCTTCAATTTCTTTCGATGTGGGATAAAAAATGGATAACAAACAGACCTTTATTTTTGGAATTCAAAAATTACATAAATAAAAATAATAATATTAATATTAAAATAAATAAATCCAATACCAGATTTCAAAAGGAAATATATGATTTTATTAGTGTTTGAAATTTACAGAATTAAAGTAAACTTCCTTGGAATGATTGTTTTTTTAGTTATTAATCTATATAATTAAAAAAAAAATACAAAATTGGAAAGATCTTAGACATCTTGCATACATATATATTTAGAAGCATTGGTTAAAATAAGAATAAGAATTATGGTATAGTTTTGATTGTCTACTTAATGTTAATTTAATAGTGATTCCACTTAATGGGTCAGTTTCATTGTTGGTTGTAAATCAATTCAATACTAGTGTCATAGATTCGATCCCTGGAATCGGTATTGTAATTCCCCTCTCCCAACCTGCATTCAAAAAATAAAAATAAAATAGAGTGATTCTAAGTATAATACGTTTACCTAATCACCAACTTGTACTATGAAAAAAAAAATGCAATATGGTCTAGAAATCTTACGTTAGATGATTTTATCATTCATTGAATTATAATAAAATGGAGTGCATCCCAAATGCAGTGTTTACTCAATAAAGAAAAATAGGGAGCGTGAGACCACAACAAAGTAGAGGGTACTGTTAATCTCAAATAAATGAAAGTCAAATACCAATTTTTATGATTAAATATGTGAACGTGATATTGAACTAGTTTACTACCCAGCAATGAAATCAACCCACCATCAAATTTTTTTGATAGTAATTAATTTGTTTGCTTAAACTTCAAAACTCAACATTCTTTTTTAGTCCCACCCTCTTTTGTCAGCTACTGAATTTGTATGATTACTTGAAATGGAAACGTCATATATTTTGAAGTGTTGTTACAAAAATCCAGAGAGGTTGGTTCAATAAAATAAAATTATATGAAAACAAATTTATTTCTAACCACATATTTGTTTAATTAAAGATTTAGAACCCCATCAAATTAAATCCAACCACGATCATAAAATAAAATTCTCACATCTCACATTCTCTAGAATGATGAAATATAAAATATATATTTTTTTTCGAACATAAAAAATAAACATGAAACAATAATTGACATGATTGAAATTGTAGTGGTTAAGAATGGATGGTCGGTTACAAGGGATGCATAGAAAAATCAATCCACAAGAAAAAAAAAAACTATATATATGACAAGGTCTTATAGATTAGGGAACCAAATATATGTTAATACATATACTTCAATGTGGAAAATTTTGATAAATTGGAATTATAATAAGTCAAATATGTGATCAAGAACTAAATTAAAATTATGTTAAAAATATTAGAGTTACTTATGAATTAAAAAAAAAAATACACAATCAAGTCTCTTGAAGAAAACCATCTTAATACTTTCAATTACGTAGTCCAATAACCTAGTCAAAATATACAATTGAATTTTTACTTTTCACTAACTCCATTTTATAAAATCTCTTAAAATTTTAAAACTCATTTGACTAAATCAAAAAATTAGAGCATTCACTCCCCTCTATTACATATACTATAAGTTCTTTTTTAAATTGTGGAACTCTATTTTTCGAAAGATATTCTAGTTCAGTTAAGACTCTCCAACTATTTCTAAGTTTTTGCATCTTTTAAAGTCGATAGCTTGAACCATTTGGGTGTGATAAACGATGACAATCCTACCCGAATTTTCATATTGATGTGATATTGTCTACTTTGGGCCTAGATCGTATCTTTTCTTTTGGTTTCATCCAAAAAAAGTCTCACACTAATGGAAATAGTTGTATGTATATCACTTATATACCAATGTGGGATACTTTTTTTCACCCAAAATTAATGTGATATTTTCCCCTCTTCTAACCAATATGGAATACTTTGTTTGCATCCCAAAATGGTTAGCCTGGAGAACCTCATTTGGTCTTGCATTTGTATTTTGATTGCATTAATAGAATCCTTTCTTTAATTCTTGATGGTTAATCCAATTGCAACATATTGAAACATAAATAACAAAAAGAGATCAATCATATCTAAATCCTTCTGATTCCATTTGAATTCATAGATCAAAATTCTAAATAATTACACATCCTCAATCGGCATCGATCGAGCAAAAAAAAAAAAAAAAACCTAAAAAAAGATCGAAATCGGCAATCAATATATACACATTCGAAATCGATCAATAAATAAGAAATCAAAAACAGAGAGTTAGAATTTGAAAGACCAGACGAATTTCAAGAACTCGGAGCAATTGAACGATTCTGTTCTTCGCTTGATTTCCTTTCTCCGAGCTTTCATGGCGGATTCTCTTTCAACCAATCGAACTATTTCTTCCGTCAAATTTCCATCCCATGCGTATTCTTTCACATCATCCTTACCGAAGAAAATGTCTCCGACTTCGAATTTCGGAGATCGGCAGCGACGCCCGCCGTCAGCTTCGCCGTCGCCGCCGCACTCGAAGGGACGGATATCTCTGGCCATTAAAGAGAACAGAGCTTTATTTTTCTGAGGGGGTTTTTTTTTTTTATGGTTGTATTTATTTATATGTAGAGATTTGAATAAATATTTAAATAAATATTTATATTTGTATTTTAGTTTTGTGTGAGAATATAATAAATAATGATTCGTCATTTTTGTTAGGCTAATAATTAATTGTTTTTAAAGATAAGTTTAAAAATTGATTTTTAAGTGACAAAATATTCGGTTTGAATGTTATATTAAAATGAGAATGATTGGTAGAACCTTCCTGGATTTACTGAATCACTCTTGATTTAGATTCAATGTTCAGTTATTTAAATCTTATTTACCTACTTTTTGTTTATTCAGTTTTTTTTTTTAATTACAATTAAAAAAAAATATTGAACTCCATAACAAGGTTATACTAAGTCTCATCTTTAAATAGTTGAATTTTTAAGAAATTGTACTCGATAGTCCAATTTTACAAAAGAATTACATGCAAATTTAAAAATATTTAGTATTCATAGTCAAATATGACAAACCAAACTTTTAAACTCGCAAAAAACATCCGCTCGATATTCTCAAACTTAGAAAAGCCCTTGAAGTTTGGAGTAAACTCATTTAAATTCATGAACTATTGTTAATGAACCCTTTATCAATTCTTTTTTTGTAACTACAATAATTTTGATAGAGTTTATTATGGTTGCATAAAACCATATCAATAGTTTAATAAAACCTCATAAATACATAATAACTAAATTTAAAAGCATAATCTTTTTCATTAACCAATAAGTCAAATTGCCACAAGCCAATGACAATCACAACCGTCCTTGATGATAATGACCATCAAATTTATAATTTAACATATTTATTATTATCCCTCTTTAATAATGAGAAAGATGAATCTGTTGTACCTGCTAATTTATATACCAATAATTATAGGGAAGAAAACATTTAAAAATAAATAAACAAATAAAAACTCACCAACCATGATTATAATTAAACCAGAGAGAATCAGAGAAAGCCACAAGCAATGGCAGTAATATTCAACTGTAAAATTGCATTTTAATATCAGCAAGTCAACTCATCAGCTCAAAAAAAAAAAATCAAGTATTAAAGAAATAAAAAATATAAATGATTCAAATTTGAGACTCAGTGAGTCATTACACTTTCAGGGTGGTCCAAGTCACAGAAAAGCTCACTGAAACTATCTAATCTATGCTGTGGTGGTGTAGTTGAATCTATGATGGAATCTACAATGCCTGCATTTCCAAATTGGTCTGCCCGTTGGCGCTGGAAGATGAAGTCGCGGCTTCACCCTCGTTTTCTGACTTCATTTGTTGAACGGGTGGCGCGTTCACGATAGTCATTGGCACGACAAAGTTATCGGCTAAGCGTCCTTTCATCTCCCTGTGTTCTTGACATAGAGCACACCAGTGCAGGCAGCAATTTGTCATGCAAGGATCGCATGGGGAGTTCTGCAATCAGTAGTACAAAGATTAGTATACAGAGAAAACATGTGACGGTAAAGTAACTATCTCAACTTTAGGCAAAATATTGCATCGATTGGTCCGATGCTGATCGCTTGTATGTGTAGAAGTAGAGGAGTGATTGTTTCAAATCTTATGTTATCCACCTGACGTATGATACGGGATGACATTAGCATTAATAAAGGGTATGGGTAGATCGAGGTCTTTGAGGTTAACCGCAGAGTAATGTTATATTGTTAGGATAGAAATGAATATCGACAAGCAAAGAATAAAAGAACAAGAAAAACAATACACACATTTATACGGTTCCTAATAGCATTTTATTGAAAAGGGTACAAAATACTTAATACTTAGATGATGACATAAGGGTTTTAAGAGGATTTATACTTTCCACCCCCCTTAAACCATAAACAGAATACGCACAACAATAAAGCTCAAAATGAAAACTACAATAAAGATCAAAATGAAAACTTAAATCATAATCGCCCTTGGACCCTGACTTGCTGACCAGACAACAAGATTCCCATATTAGGTCACTCGGAGTGCCAAATAACTTAATTCAAGGCATTTCAACATATAAGAAAAATCTTAATAGCTTGTCCGATTTGAACAAGCTAACATGCCAATGTAAGAGAATGAAATAGGTTTAAAACCAGTTATCCAATGCGATCAACAAAATATCTTCATATGCGTGTGAATTTCTCCTCATAATACACACGAGAGGACACTTCGGGGTCTGAAGCAAACAATTCTATAAGTGGTGCTTTTATTCAATATGATTGACAATGAAGAGCCCAATGATTTAGTTGGCATCTGGATTTTTTTCAGTCTATATGTAACGGTCCACAGATTGCTCAGTCAATAATCAAGATTGATAAGCACAAAAATAAAACAATACCACACGTTAAAATGCTCTCCCTCCCTCTCTCTCTCGCCGCCGGGCCCTGCGCCTCTTTGGTCTGAATGAATCCGCCGGAGAACAGGGATGGCCTACTAGCGCACAACGCTGAGGATTGGATGGAAAAGTTACACGTTTGATGTCGAAGCTAAATCTCCGACACAGTTCAGAATCAAAGAGGAGACTAGGGACAGAAGTTTTACTCTCATTTTGGAGAAAAGGACATTGTCATTGATCATAGATACTTTCAACCGGCTCAAAGACCACCCGCTGAACCAGAAATTCTTTTACAAGCTTCAAACGGGCGGCTCTGTTCTTTGGATTGAAAAATGCCCAACTAGAAGAGGCTATTGCGCAGAATTTCATAGAATTGCACCCAATGGAACATCGAACAAGATTATTATTCCTACGGGGAATGATGGAAGGGGATGGTCAGATTTTCACAGGAGCATCAAAGTTTTTAATGAAGTTCCAAAAGCTGTTAACACCATTAACTCTTCCAACCACTCGCCATCTTCATCACAACCATTAAAGGAGTCATTTATTAGCACAAACAGAGCAATGTTTGGAATAAGGGGAAAGTTGAATTGAGCCCTCAGAACGACCGACCGAAAGAGAAAAGCATTGATTATCTTCTCCCCTTGAACCTCTCAACATCCTTCATAATACAGAGAGAATGTTTTCACGAGACATGAAAGTACATCAGAGAAGCATTGAAAGAGATCGCATTGGTTGACGTCGCCATCAGTCCCCTGTTACCTGATAAAGCCCTTCTTGCTTGCGAAAACAGAGAGCTATTTGTTACACTAGCTCGGGCTGGTGACTGGTTTAAAGTTGGTAAATACAATGTCCGATTTTGGGAATATGACTTGAAAGTGCTATTAAGCAGTCCGGTGGTTCCATGTTATGGAGGATGGATTCATGTGCGCGACTTACCCTTGGATTTATGGTCTATACAGAGCTTCAAATCGATTGGGGACGCATGTGGAGGTTACATTGAAACTGCACAAAAGACTCTCACAAGAATGGACATGATGGAGGTGAATCTTAAAATCAAAGAAAATCACAAAGGTTTCATCCCAGCAGAGGTCAAAATCCTTTCATCGTCATATGGAGAGGTTACAATCAAGATTGATCCATTTTTTGATGGGAAAATTCAAAACGGCTATCTACAGAGCATCCATGGAAAAATTCCGGCGAGCACAACAGTGGCTTCCTCATCACGCGCCGCCGTCTGGGAATGGGTTCCGGTGACAAAGAAAAAGAGCGGCAAAATTATCGATGGTGACAGGTCTGTATCCCAATCTTTACCTTCTTCTCCTTCTTTTGCGGCCATAGCCTCTGAAACCTTCCCTGACACAACAGACCAACCCTCTCACTTCTCCCGCCCAACAAACCAGTTTAAAAACCAAATAGACCAACCCAACCAGCCAAGTCATGGGCCCCACCAAAAACCTTACCCACCCAACCAGATTACAAACCGAAAAGCCCAACCGAACCAGAATACTAACCAAGAAAGCCAACCAAACCAATCCTCTGGGCCCCACCATGAAAATCTCGAAACTCCATCGTCCTTGGCTATCCAAATCCATTCACCACAAAAAACCATCTCCATCTGTACTAAGCTGCCATCTTTGTACCCCAAATCATCCTCTCCAACCATTAAACCCATCGTCATCGACAATCAACCATCTTTTCTCATCACTGGTACTTGATGCTCATCATCTGCTGTTTTTCCATCGAACGTCTCGAAAATTGGATGTTCTTCACCTGGAGATACCCCTCATAGTGAACAAAGACTGACGATCCATCAGGGTGATGCTATGGCCAACCTTGATTCTTTTTTTAAGGAGGATCATGACGAGCATCAGGAGCCAATTCCTATAAGCATTGACAACTCCTTGGCTGAACAGAGAGCTGCTTTATTATCAGAGGAAACATTATTGGCTTGGAATCGGATTTTAGAGGCTGACATTCCCCCTGAAACAGCAGCTTTGATTCCTTTTTTCTTTCCTTGGCTTGAAAAGAACAAGTTATACATTGCTACTATGCCATC
>JBBMEF010056642.1:0-12092 GCA_037832685.1 Sicyos baderoa
AGTTCGTCGTAAGCGAACATATGGATGTTAGCGATGTAGTTTGTCCTAGTTTTTACTCATTTCATGTCGCTTTTATGCCTATTTTTCCTACTTTAACTCTCACTTCTTGAGAGTTATCAGTTATCAAACGGGGCCTAAGATTTCAATGTAAGAGGTTTTACAATGTCTTGCAAAGCTTTTGAAGCTCTCCTACAACTTTTATTTTTAGACAATGCGTCTTTAATTACCGTAATACAAATTAGTGATGACTTAAGAATAGTTTTTAAAATACTTAGAAAAATAGTATTAATCTGCCAAAGTTCTTCAAAAATAGTATAAAAACCAAGGTTCTAAAGGTTTCCTTGTATGTTATCAACAGAAAAGGTTTCCTTGTATAAAATTTGACCACTCTTTTTTTAGATTTTTTTTTAATTAAGTCAATTATATGGAAACCTTCATGACAATGCTATGAATGTCTTTTCTAAGTCAATAATATGGGATCGATGCCAACAAAAGTCGTAGTTCAACGATATCAATGTATACTTGATAACTATAAAGTTACGAGGTCAAATTCTCCAACCTCAATTATTATAATCTCAAAAAATAAAATAAAATAATATATAATTGAAAATTTGAATTCAAAACTTTTAATCTTCATTAATATTTAGATTTACTATTGGAAAGTGATAAAGAATACACGTTATTTTTTGATATGATTATTTTATATAAACTTTTATTAAAATTGAACCTTGTACCATCCACTTGTTAGGGTTGAGGTGCAAGCCGATAAATTTGAAATTACTTTCAATTTTAGTTCGTTACGGTTTTATTTATTTATTTGAATCAAATTTTTTTTTCGTTAAGTTGAATTTTGTTTTTGCTTGGTGGCCAATTTTTTTATTCGAGTTGGATGGTCAATTAGGTTTTTTTTTTTTTTGAAAAAGGTCAATTAGGTTTTAAAAGCATAGACGTTACTCTTTAATACTATGAAACTCATATATTGGTTTGAAGCCAATTTTGACTAAAATCCAACTTACCCCTATCAATATTGAAATTCTAAGTAAAGAAAAAGTTTTTAGTTGCCTAAACCTTTAAAAACATCGATTATATATAATAGGACATATAAAGTGATAACCGTGATGACTCAATTTGTCAAAAAGATTCTTAAGTGCATAAAATGATGAGTTCAAATCCCATGATAGTCACCTACATAGTAATTAATTTTTTATAGATTTTTTTGGCATTTAAATGTTGTAAGGTCAGACGGTATGTCCCGTGACACTAGTTGATGTCGCAAAAGCTGGCTTGGACAATCACGAATATCAAAAAAAAAAAAAATCTTCAAAGGTTAAATTCATATCATTAGCTTGTATATTTGGAGCATGAGTTAAATTATTATCAACAATAAATAATTATAAATGATAAATTATTATAAATGATATTTAGAGTGTAAATTATTGTAAAAATGATGAACTGTGTTATAGAATATATACGACAAACAATATTTGTGATTGATATCATTATGACAAGAATTATGTTAAATATTGTTTATTAGTATAACGTGAGTTAAATATTCTCTTTATTTTGTCATTTTTTTAATAAAAAAATTACCTTTGGATAAACTTTTTTGTTTTTAATTCACAAAGTATTTTTTTGTTAGTCTTATAATTAGTATTAAATATAATGAGATCTTCTGCTGTGTTCATTTCAAAATAGAGCATGAGTTATGAATTGAGGTTTTTGAGCAATTGATGCAACAAATGATTGAAAAATCTTATAGTTATTAATGTACATCTAGATGCTACTCAAACACACTTATATATACAACCTCTATGATATATAGAGTATTAATTGATTTTATACCTAACAATCTTAGAATGAGATTGTTGTTCAAACTTTGAAAATTCTGCCCAAACAGAAGTACAGAATGTTTACATTCATCACAGTAAATCCTTTAATGCAAACAAAATTAATTAATAATTTCTTTTTGTCAAAAAATTTATTTCCCAAATCTCTTAGTAGGAAGAAAAAAAAGGTGTTCATCAGATTCTCCACTTCATTTTAGTATTTCAATGCCAAAAGCAACTAAAAGATTGGTTCATTTCTCTCAAAAACCTCAATTCCCCTTTTTCTGAAAAAACCAGCATTCAAATAAATCCCTTTTTTATTTTTTATTTTTTTTTAAAAAAAAGCTTAAAAGACTTTGTTTGTTTGTTTTTTTTTTTTTTTTTTTTAATGATTGTCAAGCCTTACAACAATCATCAAGGGCGGAGGGAAAGGGGGATAGGGCCATGGCCCTCCAATTTATTTATTTTGTATATAAAATGATTTTCACCCATATTTTAATACAGATGACCCCAAATTTAAGATTTTGTGATTTCTTTGTATATACGAATTGAACTCTCAATTTGGCCCCAAACTAATCATCATCAACTGATATGGAAGGATATATATATATATATATATATATATATATATATTTCAAATAAAAGACAATCCTTTCCTTATTGACTAGTAGCAAAAATATTCTAAATTCTTTTAGCTAAGAGTTCAAAACTGCTAAGAGAATGAAATATTAAAGACTTTTTCTTTTTTTAAAAAAATAAAATAAAAAATAGTTAATATAATCCAATTAATAGAGAAGTATCATTTTCTTGAGATTCACAAAGACCATAATTCAACCATCAAAACAATTTTAACCTTGCATTCTTTACTAGGTTAAAAATAATAGTAACAAAAAGATTTTATAAGTTCAAAGATTTTATCATGTAGTTCAATTGGTCAAAAATACTTTTAAGTGCATAATGTGATGAGTTCAATCTATAATACTCTCCAATCTTGAAATTAATTTTCTATAAATTTTTTTGTCATCCAAATATTATAGAGTAAGACAATATATCTGGTCAGTCAGTCACTCATATTAAAAAAAATCTTCTTTTGGACTAAGTTAAGGAGAAGAATAAAAACTTGGTACATCTAATTTCAGATATGTAGTTGACTCAATTATATGAATTAAATTTATTGACTCAATTCTAAATCTCGAACATGTGACCATGAAGTTGAACTGAATTTTATTTTCGTTAATAAGTATTAAAGTTTGAATAATTCATCAAGAAAAGCAACAATAGGCTATAAGTTTTAATCAACTAGTCAATGAACTCATTCAATTAGCGAGTGCATTAGACTTAGATCTAACCATTTATATTTCGCATCGACTTCACATAATTGAATTTAAAAAATGTATATAGACACTAATCCAAAATTAGAGACACTAATAATCATCTTAAACGTAACGCTAGCTCGATTATGAAGAACAAAAAAAAAAAAGAATCATAAATTCTTACTTGCGTAAATCAACAAAGAAAAATCGAAACAATTTTGCATCTGAGAGAGAACATTATTGTTGTTGTGATCTTGGAACCAGAGCCTGCTAGTCTCCAACCCATTTCTCCTTGTAAACATGAACACAGCAAAGCCATTAACCCTGGATCCAAACACCCAGTCATGAACATCCCACAGCAAATCCACCATCAACCCATCCACAAACACGCTCTGGTTTCCCCTGAAATTCCACCGCAATCTCTTCACCCTTATCACCGCCTTCTTGTCGATCCAAACGCACAGCCCTTTCCCCCTCTCCTCCTCCTCCTCTCCGCCGCCGCACCGGATCAGGATCTCGTGCCAAACACCGCCCTCGCTGAACTTCGCCTTCGTCGAAAACAGAGTATTCCCGCACCAATGCTCTGTTCTCGACATCAGCGTCCATTTCGCCTCGCCGGATTTGGGGTTCCACGCCTTCTCCCCTAGAATCAACCCCACCTCTGAATCCACCGTCACCACCACGTGGAACCCGGAGATGGGTTCCGGCCCGCCGCCCTCGTACACGGCGGCGGAGAAATCCCACAGGATTTCGATTTTGTGGGAGTGGAGGTCGTACGATTTTGAGCCTTTGTTCTTTTTGAAGAATCGGGCGGTGGTGTCCAGTTTGAAGGCGGCGGAGGCGGCGGCGGCTGTGGCTGCCGGGGATTGGGTGAAGTTTATGGCTAGGGTTTGAGATGAGTGGGATTTTGTCCATGTGACGGAGATTAGCAGTGGGTTTTGCGCGGCGGCGTAGAGGCTGGTGACGGCGGTTTGCACGGCGGCGTAGGGCGGAGAGACGGCGGCGGCGGCGGCGGGGCTGGAGCAGGAGGGATGGGAGATGCTAACGGCGTTTTCGCTGAAACAGGAAGCGAAGTCTCTCATGATTTGAGAGAGAGAGAGAGATCTGAGGAGTTTTGTGAGGGGAAAAAAGGGTGTTTGTTTATTGGGAATTTAAGGAATGAAAAATGGAGGGGAAATTTGGGAGTATATAATATTATTATTATAAATGGAATCTATTTTCAACTCTCCAAATTTTTAAGAGAGAGAGAGAGATTAATGAGATGATCATGGGGCTATTAATTCCATTTCCTCTGGGTTGAATCATTATTATTATGGTTTATTCAAATATGGATATTTAAAAGAGAAAAAAATGAAAAAAACAATATTTAATATATGATGAAGCTTTATTAAGTTTTATGTATGTAATTATCATGAATTAAATAAGAAATATCATGATTAAAATTATTAAGGTATGTTTGGATGGTAAAATAGTTTAAAATATATTTGAATGAGTAGTTGTATAAAAATCATATTTTAAAGTATAAGTTGTAAAAAAACTATATAAATAAAAGTATTTGAAGAGTGGTTATATAAAAATCATGTTTTATTAAAGTTGTTTAAGAGAAGAGTGTTAAGAAAAAATGTCCATCCTTGAGGAGGGATTGTAATGGTAAGAAAACTTTATTTGGAAAATGTTGTTTGAACCGATAGTTAAATAAGATGTTAAAATGTAAGATTATGAGAAGTTTTTTCTGAAGTTTTTTCTACAAACAAACACGAAGTTATGTAAGTTAACCTATTATTAAAGAGGACATTAAAAAAAAAGAGAGATTATGAATTCAATCGGTGGTTAGAGGTAAGGGTCATAATATCTTTCTTGTTCTTGTTCTAGCTACCAAATGTAATCATCGTCTCCATGAAGATCACAATTTTTTTTGAGTTCTCCATGAAAGTTACTTCTTCATTTAACTGTCCTTTTTTTTCTTTCCATTTTTTCTTTATCTCAATTTTTATAATACTTTTCTTGAATAATGATTTCAAATAGTTAAATTTCATGGAATTTTTTAAGTAGTTATTAAAAAAAAGTACCATTTGAGTAAATAATTATAAAATTTTTAAGGTACATTAACAATGAAAATGAAATTATATAAAAAAAACAATGAAAATAAAAACAAGTTTTAAAATTAAAAAAAAAAAAAATGTAAATGGGAGAAAGATGGTAAAAACAAGATAAGAACACATTTTAGACGATCACCATTGTCAAAGAGTTAGTATTTTGAGGATGAAGACTCAAATCCAAGACTTCTTAATTATTTGTGTACATTAATGTCGATGAGTTACTATTCTTATTTTCACCTTAAATATGAATATCAAAAAATATAAAGTTAAATAAAAAAAAATGATGATGGTGTTGTTAATTTAAGACCCCACAAAATAAATTGGGCAGGGTTGTGAATTAGATTACCAACTTCCACTCCCCAACCCCAACACACATCAATGAATGATTAAAAGCAACATATTTTCTTCCTTTTATTTTTAGAGATTTTGGGAATACTAAAAAATGGGGGAAAGAAGTGTGAGTATTTTAATGTCTATGGCTTTCTTTACACCCTTCATTACAATATGTCATGTGGTTGCAGTTGGGAACAAAGGCAGGACATTAAAACCAACAACAAATCTTTTTTTTATTGGGTCAACTAAAAACCCAACAGATCATTCATTTTAAATAGTATTAAATAATATACTTAACATTTGAACTAAAAAAAAAAAAAAAATTAATTTAACGTTATTAATTAAATTAAAAAAAAACTCAGTTTTAACTTTCATTTTCTTTTCTTTTAATATCAAGTGACCCTTTTTTTGGATTTTCTACTGATTAATTTCAAAGTACATATTTTATGGTTATTTGTTGTTCTAATCTACTAATTAAATAATAAAACTTGAGCCTAACTATTGAAAGGATCAGGGTGGGTTGGTTTTATTATGTGCAGTAATCGAGTTGAGATAGAGTTTATGATCTCTCGGTCCCTCGATCTATACTAAAAAAAAAAAGAACTTGAGCCTAATTAACGTATTATATGATTTGTTAATTAAAAAGTTATTTTATTTTTATTTTTTGAATTAATTAACTATGAAGTTGTAGTTTCAATTTCCCTATCCTAAAATATGTTAAATTAAGAAGAAGAAAAAACTACTTAAGAAACTCCTTCCTTTAGATTAGAGATTTAAATAAAAAAAATAAAAAAAAGTTTAATTGTTCACTTGATCTACTCATTCTTGAGCTTAGAAAGAAGAGTCAATTTTATGGTAAATCAAGAGTCAGTAAAGCTATATAATTGCTTCCCAAATTAAACTAAAAAAATCTAGGAAGGCATAGAGGTTTTCAATGAAATTTATCGACACTCATTTTCTCCATTGTTCTTAACATGCCATCACATAATATATATTTAAAAGTTATTATTTTGTGATAAAATGTGGATAGATAGATCTAGCTCTTGAAACAAAGAATTTTCTTTTTTGCTATTAATAATCATTTATACTAAAAAAAAAAAAATATTTTATATAGAAAAGACATAATGGAAGAAACATTGATGGTTTCCCGTAATGCTCTCCAACTTATTTTCAAAGTCAAATATAACCTTTATTTTCCCCCCTATTTTTAATTCCCACTTGGTATATTTGTTACTTCAAATGCCCAATAATTTTTATTATTTTTTTATTTTTTATAACGATTGTCCTGTGACCTAAGAGCTTTTGATGTAATAGGAAACCTTATACACGAATCAAAATGAGATATTTATTTTCCAAATATGCAATTTTGCTACTTTTCTGGTTTATATATATTATGCCCATATTTTGTACCTATAGATTTCAGTTAATGTATATGTATTTAATTAGTTGAGTTGTGGGTAGTATCAATTGCATAGATGACAATTCAATTTGATGCATTGATTCAATCTATTTTTAATAATTGCAATAAATGTAATTTATTGAGACTATTTGTGTGTAAGTTTCCTATTGTATATCAAAAGAAAATTGTATAATTAACTTTGACATCTTGTACGACTTAGTAATGGAATTCGAAACCTCTAAAATGTTATATTGTAGACTCAATTTTAATACATCTAAAGTTTGGTTACTAAATTCTTAGTTTAAAAAATCATTGTGTCTTTTATTAATTTTAAAATATTCTATGCTCATGTGATTATAAAAAATTTTTTCTAATAGGAAGATTAAACTTTAGGATTTAAATATTCAACTTTCATCCTAGTTATAGTCATGAATCACAAAAAAAAAAAGTCAACTCATAGCGGGTGCAAAGCAATGAGAGTGCAAATCTAAAGTTATTAGTTAAAGGTGAATATAAAATTAACCTAGAATTAAGGAAGTTTACAATTGTAGGTAATTAAATATGAGTAGGCTAAACCATATAATAGATTGACTTCAACATAACTTAATCATGATAGTTAGGATATTAGTAACTTCCTTCTTACTGCATGTTGGAATCTAAAAAAAAGGCATATATATCATGGTAAAGATGGATAAGGATCATTTTCTTACATTTATAACAAAACTAAAGTTAAAATTGATTTTCCAATTTTCTTTTTCATTTTTTTTGGGGGAAAATAGAAAGTAATTAATAAGTTAGTAGAGATAGTAGAACATAGCATGTTCCTTTGTTTAAAGGAAGCAAGTAGGGTTGGTACTTTAGGGCATGTTGTTCCATTATTGTTACCAAACTTCAATTACTTCTACTTTGGAAAAGGGAAGGCTTTACTACATCATGTCCCACTCTGCCCTTTCAATATTTCAACTCACTCTTTTCTTCTTCTAAATTCAACATTCAATTTCCATATATAATAGTTACAACTTTGAATCTTTATTAAATAAAATATATGTATTAAAATTTACTCAATTTATATTATAATCTAGGGGACTTTTCATTGTATAACAAAAATTGGCTAAAAAATAACATCTATAGCACAAAACTGAAAATAATTGCACATATACCAAAAAACTGAAAGTAGCTGTCGAGTGATTGAGTGTGATTGAGTTCAATCACTAGTTATTGATTAAACTCAATCAGTTGAGCTCAATCACTTAACAAACTGATTGAGTTCAATCACTAGTTATTGATTGAGTTCGATTGAATTCAATCACTCAAAATTTGGTATAAACGAAGTTTTGAAAAAAATATGCTATAATTTTAATAGAAGATCCTAAAGTTGGTATACACAACAAATTTCCTATAATCTATTCAATTCATATACATTTAAATTGTTTGTGGTCTTTCTATTTCAATGTTATTATGATAGATGTGGGGTAAATGCCCGACATTTATTCTCCAATTTGTAGTAAACTTATAATCTCAACAATTTTTTCAAAACTATTTTTGTTGTGAGCTGTATTAGAGAATATGAAGTTCCACCCAAAATCAATTGGAAATGAGCATAGTAACCCATATTTTTTTTATATTGATGTTGGACTCTCTCACTTTCTAATGTGAGACATTTGTAGATCCTAACCAGACGTGCATGGATCAGGAAAGATGGTGGAAGAAATATGGGATTAGGATAAAAAAAGTTTTCCCCAATCTCTCACATGTTTTTGGATAATGGATACATATATAAAGAGAGGAGCGAAAGAAGCTCAAAAGTCATTACAACCTCACATGTTAACCCTTCACTCTAACCCCACAAACCAATCTCTCACTCCAAGCTCTCTCCAAACAACATTTTAAAGTTCTTAAAACAACTTTTTTTCTGTTGTAAAAGAAAAAAAAAATCTTATAACTATTTCTAGATCTCTAAATAACTTTATATTATCCAAACATGTTTCATATACACTCCGTCATTCAAGTACATTTATCTAAACAAATTTTTTTTTTTTAACTTCTTATTTAAATATAGTTTTCGTATAATCACTCATTCAAATCAATCAATCCATACGGTAGTTTCTCCTCAACTTTTTCACTCAAAACATGTTTTGTTCTGAAAGTAGAGAATTGTTTAATTTCTTCTATTAATTTATTACTCATAGATTTATTAGGCAGAGTTTAGGTAGGGTGTAACATGTATATGCCTATTCAAAAGCTACATTGATATAGTACTATGATGCTTTAAAGTTGTGACACTATATCAATAAATGTTTCTTTTTTTATTTGACCATGATGTGGTGTGTACAGAGTGTAAAATAATGCATACTATAAAGTTTATCATGTTTATATATTGATCAATCTAGTGTGTGATAGATGAGTTGACTAATGAATGGTTGACATACACATTGGTCATTCAAACTATAAAGTACTTGCACTTGATATATAAATTGGACAGCATGTTCATGTTATTGTTCTTAAATAGAGAATGCTTGAGGGGCCTATTGAAGTAACCCTACTTTAAGAATTGAGGGAATTGAAAAGATATCTAGACAATATAAATCTTAAAAAAAAAAAAAAGGCTAAATTTGTTAATTATTTGAAATATTCTTTATTTTTTAACATTCTACCTATGACATTTCTTATACCAAATACAAACTAGCTATATATGTAAATGGTAATGCATTCAAATTATTGGGCTGTCTAAAAAACTTATTTATTGCTTCAAAAAAAAAAAAAAAAAAGCTTATTTATGTAGACATAAAATCAGGTTTTGTTTTAATAATTTTGTCCCAAAACCAAACTCATTTAATGCGTATGTACTCTATCAATAATTTGTGAGTCATATTTAATTGTCACACTACAAAAAGAGTATGCTAGATTTTCCCCCCCCTCTAAGTTCTTTATTGGTAGATATCGAAATGAAAAAAAAAAAAAAAAAAAAGGAATAGTACTCTAAGAAATTAATTTTCGAACAACTATATTTATAAGATTCCTCAAATTGTAATATAAATAGAAAAAAATTCAATAATTTTTAAAAACATCATTTTGGTATCTCTATAATTAAGCTCGTATATTAATCTAAAAAACAAAAGCTCGTATTTGCAAACTTTTCTAATTTAATGTTTGCTTTACATGAAAGGGTTCGTTAAACTGTAGGAATGATCTTATTGCAGTGTAAATTTAATAAATATTTACAATTATGAAGAATCGAAATCTGAAATTAAATTAAATATATTTGTAGTTTAGGCCCCGTTTGATAGCTATTTGATTTTTTATTTTTTGTTTTTGAAATTTAAGCCTATAACACATATCTTACCATATGTTTTCTCTTACTTGGATGTCTACCTCTCACCCATATTTTGTAGAAACCAAATAAAATTTGAAAACAAAAAAAATAGCTTTTAAAAGTTTGTTTTTATTTTTAAAAGTGTGTTAATATTCACACACTTTCTTAAAGAAAGATGAATATATTATACGAATGATGAAACATGATGTAGAAAATTTGAGTAAGAATAGACATAAATTTCAAAAATCAAAAACAAAAAAATTAAATGATTATCAAAGGGAACTATAAGATTATAAATTCATTTGGTAATTTGATCAATAAAATCGGTTGGCTAGCGTACCAAATTAAGAACTCTATTAATTTTAAAATTTATAAATAAAGAAATTTTATTTTCATACTAAAATGGCTGAAATGATAAGTGTCCTTTAGTCCTCTACTAATTAAAAAAAAAACTAAATATTTCATTTACTAAATTGTTTTTTCCGAATATAGCATATGAAAATTATATCTTTCATCAACATATGCAAACTATGCATCATGTGCTCATAATTAGAATTATTTTTCTTCAAACATAAGAAAAGTGATTAACAAGGAAGAGAATGGTGAAAGTAACCATAATGGAGTAGAAGCTAAAATCTTTCTTTATTTTCCTGTTTTATCCAAACTTTAATTTAAATATTAATAAAGTTGAATACACCTAAAAAGGAATTTTCTTTAAATTTCGTGTAGAAAATAGAGAATAAAATGTCTCAAAAGTTTATTCTCTTTTTCGTGCCTTGGATATAATACCAAGAAATTCTTTGCAACTGAGTGAATCAAATGAAAGTTATAGCTTTCAAATATTGGATGGGGTGAAAACAAAATAGCCTAAAATAATGATCGATAAAACTTTATTTATTAAATTTTGGAGTACAAATTGAAGGAAGGGGATCAATAAATCCTACGTATAGATACAACTGCTCTCATATAATATGAGAGCCAAATATAAATTTTTAGATTTTGTGATCGAAGTGTTAAAATGAATCAACACCAAACAAAATAATCAATTAGACTCATAACATTCTATTTTACCTTAAATCACACTCTTGGACCCAATATTTTGGATAAAACAAACAATTTGGATCCTCAACTTTACTTCGATACTAACAATTCAGTTCAGATTAATCTTAAGCATAATTTAATCAAACGTAAATACATCTTTCACCAAATTAAAAAGTCAAAATTCAAATCTCACATTTGACCAAGTCGAAGTGAACATAACCTAACTATAATTAACGGTATTATCAATTAAAAGATTACAAAGTTTTTTTTAGAAGGGAAAGATTACAAAGTTGAATCTCTGCTGAACTACAAAAAATCAATTCCACAAAAGGGTATTCTATACTTTTGTATATGATGAAATTCAACATATTGTTTAAATTGTGTGATGGTTTAGTTCATATCTATATTAAATTTATGTATCAAGCTCATGATTTAAAATTAGATTTAACAACTAAATGGTAGGGGTGTACACCAACCCGACAATTCGAGAAACCCGAACCAACCCAACTCAAATTGTTGGGTTGGGTTGGGTTGAATACATAAATGGGTTAGGTTAGGTTGAAAATCATAGAATTTTCATGGGTTGGGTTGGGTCAAGGGTTGACCTAAATCAACCCAACTCAAACCCGACCAACCCGAATTTCATATTTAGTTTTAAAAAATATATATTTTTACCATAATATAGTTATTGTGTTATTTAATTATTTATATTATATGTTGCATATTTATTTTATTTAATTATTATGGTTAGACTTTTATTTTTTAATA
>JBBMEF010056673.1:0-12089 GCA_037832685.1 Sicyos baderoa
TAAACGAGAGTTTACAATTCGCATTCGCTTAGAGATAAGGTTTACTAGAATTTCAGTACAAATTCAACGAACTTAATAAATCGAGAGACTAAGTAAGTTGGGCGTTAGTTGCAGTTGTAGAACTAATTTTGCAAAAACTTCCTTGCGAACTTCTGCTGCTTTGTTACTTATTTCATGCAATCGAAAACCAAATCTTCAACAACTATTTTATCCGATAACAAATTGACAACTTGTTATCACGATCCTCCCATTTACACTAATTTACAAATAAACGAACTAAAATATAATTGTTTGTGGAGATGACTTAATTACTTACTTTAAAACTTGCTCCAATCTACTTGCATTTGCAATTTTGCTATAAATCTTTTGTAAACACAATAATTTTCCCATTTGTTTCTAAATTTATTTAATATTTTTCATTCCGACGTTAACGGTAGGAATAAATATTCATCGGAAGGATTTCGTGGCCAAAATGTGGGCGGTGGTTTATCCGAATCCCGTCTAACTTTCCGGCCATCTGAACGGAGAATCGTTTCACAATGGAGATCTACTCTCTTGTCGCAACGACGGTGACAAATCCAAACTCGTTTCCAACAAATTTCAAACAAAAACGCCCAATTTTGAGACGCTCTGCAGGTCAAGCTTCGGCTCGTAAGGTACGCCTCGATCACTGAAATGATTTTTAACACTTCGAATTCAGATTCTGCTGATGAACTCTCAAATTCCTTTGTTTCTTACTCTTTTATCATAATTTGTGTTGGTTTGTGCCTCGTCGATTGAATTTGGGCGGAAATGGAAATTTGTGAGAAATACGCCCCAACTTTATCTTGCACCATGTTGTTTGGGAATCTGAATGAGAATTTAGCGTTTATGTACTGCTGTTATGATTTATTTGATTGTTGATGTAGTTAAACCTAGGTTCTGAAGAATCGGTTCTGAATGTGATGTTTTGAAACTTGGAGTTTTTTTTTTTTTTTGATATTTGTAACTGGCCGGGCTAGCTTTAGCGCACCTCGACTAATGTCACGGGACATACTGTCTGACCCTTCAACATTTGGATGATTGGAGATGATTTTTATATGAACTGTTTAGTCTGTTCGTGTGATTTGGATGTTTAAACGGATCGTTCTTGTGAATGAATCCGAATGGAAAAGGTTCTCTTTGAAGTGGTTTTCTCATGATTGGAAGGTTTGGAGGCAGTTGGTGGATGCCATGTTTAATCATCTACTTTCGTATGATACTGAATCATCACTAAACTCAAAAGTTTAGGCTCGATTTAATAACCATTTTGTATATGGAATTTAAGCTTGGTTTCACTCAAATTCTTTGCGAAGGGTTTCATCTTTTCTTAAGGAACTATTTGAATCACAACCAAATTCCAAAAAGCAAAACAAGTAGTTTTAGGCCCGGTTTGATAATCATTTGGTTTTTTGTTTTTGGTTTTTGAAATTTAAGCCTATTCTCACTCAAATTTTCTATAATGTTTTCCACAATATATTCATCTTCCTTCCTACAATATATCAATCTTTCCTTAAGAAAGTAGGTGAATATATCAATCTTTCCTTAAGAAAGTAGGTGAATACTAACCAACAATATATCAATCTTTCCACAATATATAATGTGGAAAGAACCAAATTTTCTATAATGTGTTCCACAATATATTCATCTTCCTTCCTACAATATATCAATCTTTCCACAATATATTCATGTTTTGGGAAGCATGGACAGTTGGAATTGATGGAAAGTACTCTGAGGGACATGGTTTCCAGTGGTTTCCCGGTTAACTCCGCGACGGGAAATTCTTTTATTGTATACTACAGCATGTTTGGTTCTTTGACGGAGATGGAAACTGCCTACGGTCGTCTTAAAAGATCTAGATTTCTAATCGAGAAGGAAGGAATCATGGCAGTGGCATTGGCCTACTAACCAACTTTTAAAAACAAAAACAAACTTTTGGAAACTACTTTTTTTGTTTTCAAATTTTGGTTTGTTTTCTACAAATATAGGTGAGAGGTAGACATCCAAGTAAGAAAAAACATGTGGTAAGATAGTTGTTATAACCTTAAATTTTAGTATCTACTTCTTTTAGTTTTCAAATTTGGGTTTGGTTTTTGAAAATATAGGTAAAATATAGATATTAAAGTAAGGAAACCATAGATTGGAATAATTGTTTGGGGCTTAATTTTAAAAAACGAAATGATTATCAAACGGGGCTTAATATGTTGGTTAGAGTTAATTATCCTTCGATACGTTCTTAATGTGTCTAAATGGAATGACATTTCTCCCTGGAAGTACTTAGGATGCCTTAGTTAAGGCATTATCAATACAGAAAATCAAAGTCAAGCTCTCTTTTCTTAATGACAGAATTTATTCTTAAGGAAATGTCATTTTAAGCAAGAAGGTCTTATCGCAATTATTTCTGTTGAAAACCCATAGTGCTAATGAAATTATGTATTCAAAAAGGGCCAATTCCTTTTGGAGTATTTGGAAAGAGAGAAATAGCAGACTCTTCAACATGGAGCACACTAACAAGGAGTATCCGACCCTTTTTGAATCCATTATTTATTTGGCCTTGTATTGGTGTCGCTCTATCCCCTCCTTTTATAGCTATGACTTGACCACATTAATATTCCAGTGGCATAGTCTCTTATAATATGTTTCGATAGGCTGGAACTTTTCAAATATCAATGAAAGTTTTGTTTCCTATAAAAAAGAAAAAAGAAATTATGTACAATTTGGAAATAGAGTGATTTCTTTGCTGATGACCATGTTATAGATATTCCCACGACCTTATTTTTTGTTGATTTTGTATTCAATGCACTTAGGATAGAAACTCCGGCAGCACAAAGAAGAAGAAAGTGTTGTTGATGATTTTAATGTCAACCATTCCCAAGTAGTTAAAAAATTGAGTCAAAGAATAACGCCTGTTTTAGCTCAAGATATTTTCTTGGACCTGAAGTCTGAAGGTTTTCCGCTAAATAACGAGATGTTGTCTGCGCTTATGTTACACTTCATAGATGATGGTCTTCTCCTCCAAGCACAAGAAATTTGGGAAGAAGTGTTAAATAGTTCTTTTGTACCTTCTGTTCAAGTAATTTCAAAGCTATTTAACACTTATGGAAAGATGGGGTGCTTCAAAGATATAATTAAAGTTATAGATCAGGTAAGGTTAAGATATACACACTTACTGCCTGAGGCTTACTCACTAGCCATAACATGTTTTGGGAAGCATGGACAGTTGGAATTGATGGAAAGTACTCTGAGGGACATGGTTTCCAGTGGTTTCCCTGTTAACTCCGCGACGGGAAATTCTTTTATTGTATACTACAGCATGTTTGGTTCTTTGACGGAGATGGAAACTGCCTACGGTCGTCTTAAAAGATCTAGATTTCTAATCGAGAAGGAAGGAATCATGGCAGTGGCATTGGCCTACATGAGGAAAAGAAAAACTTACAGATTAGGTGAATTCCTTAGGGATGTTGGTCTTAGAAGGAAAAACCTGGGGAATCTTTTGTGGAATCTTCTGCTTTTAACTTATGCTAGCAACTTTAAAATGAAAAGTTTGCAGCGAGAATTTCTGGCAATGGTTGAAGCTGGATTTAATCCGGATCTTACGACATTTAATATTCGAGCTCTAGCGTTTTCAAGAATGGATTTGTTATGGGATCTTCATCTTAGCCTTGAACATATGAAACACATGAAGATTGAACCCGACCTCGTGACCTACGGTTGTGTTGTTGATGCGTATGTTGATAGAAGACTTGGAAGAAATTTGGAATTCGTTTTGAGCAAAATGAACCCAGATCAGCCTCCAGTGACACTAACAGATCCTTTTGTTTTTGAGGCATTGGGTAAAGGAGACTTCCACATGAACTCAGAGGCGTTCATGCAGTTCCAGAGACAGAAGAAATGGACTTACCGAGAGTTGATATCATTGTATCTGAAAAAACAATACAGGAGAGATCAAGTCTTCTGGAATTACTAACTCGAAACCCGATAATTGTTTACTAGACGATTGTTTTTTGTACATGAGTTTGTGGAATGCAAATGATTATGTTGATTCTTAGATGTAGATGGTTCTATTTCTACTTGTGTTGTTAATCCCTATCTCAGCTGAGTTATGTATAGTGTGCTTGAAAAATTGTTTTTAAGGTGGAGGATTTTAACCCTACAAATAGAAGGTGTGAAGAAAATATGTACATACACCAATTCAAGACTTGAATGTTAATAGCACATTGCTATCTACTTTGGGGAGTCAACATAAACCACCATCAATCTAAATTTGGGGTATTATTTGTGAGCCAACTATTATTTCCTCCTCACTTTCAATTTTGGCTCAAGGTTGATCAATATCCTAGCTCCTATATGGGCCGACATTAACAAGGATAATGACTCAACAAATCGATACGCTTTATTTAGAATATAACTTTATAACTTTATTTTTTATTTCACCAAAAGTTTCATACTAATAAAGATAGTTGTTCTCAGTTGAATGTCAATGATCTTCGTCTTATCTCGCTAATATTTATTATTTTGTTTATATTCCAATAACTTTTCATTGTTTCATTTTTTTCTCTTGGCCTACCAAAGTAGCCACGTCTGTAGGAAGAATCGATAAGAATTTGTGAATTTGTTGTGCATTAAATTAGGGGAAAAAATCACTCCCTCCTTGTCAAATGGATTTGGCATTTCTATAGAAAGAGACATACCCTATAGAAGGAATTTTTTGTTGCAAAGTTAGCTCCACCTATATGAGTCTCAAGCAAAGTAAAATATCCTATTCTCAATGCATCTTCTTGGAGGCACATTATTCAATACAAATATCTAACCTATAAGCCATATTCTTGTATGGTTTTATGGATTGGTAATGTCTCTCTTCACCAAAGTTATCCATTTATGTATGCTATGTCTCTAAAGAAGGAAGCCACTATCAACATCCAATTAAAGAGCTTGGACCAGTGGGATAACCAAAGCATTTGGAAAAGATATTATCCAAAGAAAATGGGAGTTTGGCATTCATCCATAAATACCCATGATAAATTTCAATGGATTGGGTTGGCACTCTCCAAGTTGTTGGATTAAAAAAGCTTTAGAATCACTAAGGCTTCTTTTTATCACTTTCCCTTATGCCTCAACTTTCTCATCCATTGATTGCTCCCTGGCATTGCTAGGAGATCCTTTTAATTTAATAGCTTCATTAAGAGATATTCTTCCAAGGTAGAGCAAGAGATCATATTTTTTTAACTTCCTTCGATTGAGAACCCTCTTTTTTTTCGTTTTTTTCTTTTTTTGTAATTTCATTCCACTAATGAATGTTGTTCATCCAAAACATTCATCCAAACTTTCTAGTTTTATAAAGTTTGAACTGTAATATTAACTACGAAAACTTTTATTTAAAAAAAAAAAAACAATCATTGATAAGTACAATTCAAGAAATTAAGAAAATGTAATGTTAACTTCTTTTTTTTTTTTTGGTCAAACTAAAATACTGCGCATTAGTGATTGATTTTCTTTGAGGAATTGATTCAATTTTAAGAAATTAGGTTTCAACATCAACTATTTATTTTATTTAAGTGAACATACTTTCCAACACTAAGTTATATTGAAGTTTCGGTGACTTAACATACAACCTAGTAATTGAGAAGTTTGAGTCCACATCTCATTATAATTATTGTGGGATAAAAAGAAACATTGAGAAATACAAGTTCGAACCTAATTTATTGGCTAAGACACTTTACCATCCCAAATGTAATGAAAATAAGTAGGTTAAGATATTTTAACTAAAAGTAAAACTTCCAAAAAGTACAGAAAGAAAAACCAAACAAGATTATAGTTCAACTAGCATCATTGCAATTATATTGTTTGACAAAATTGAATACAATTTACAGCTAATACTCATCCTCCTCTTGACTAATTCATATTAAGACAAAACACAGATCCTTCTCTCTGGGCTTAATCCAAATCTTAGCTTCAGCAATAGCAGCCACTATGAATTCCCCTAAAAAGGAATATGATGAAAGAAAAACTATTCTACAACAGCAATAAATAATGATCTTTCATGATTATATGATGAGTCAACTAAGTCACAACACCTAAAACTGTGAATTGCTAAGAAAAGTAACCATGCATCTAGAGGATTGGAATAATCTATCCAAACCTTGCCAAACTGAGGTCTGAATTTCTAGGAGTTTCCTCGCCTTCTCCTGCAACGTCGACTGGCAACGAATTGTTTCTCCGTGTATCTAGCCAAAAGAAATATGCAGCAATTTAGTAGAAGCATTTTTCATCAGCAAAAATCTCTTTTCAATTGCTTAACTAAGAGAAGTTTGAAGTCAAAACAAAGAGAAATCCCTAAACATGCCAGTACCTTCAAGAACAATCTGATCAAAGCTTGTATGAACTCGAAATTGTTGCGGCAAGCAAGTTCATGAATGAAATAATCAAGAAGCAGTTCAATTGAAACAAGTTCAGGTCTCTTTTCAGGTTCTTGATGATCCTCGTCGTCTATAATTTGAAGCATACGTAGTTCCAAATCCAATGTTGGTGGAGATAAACCTTTTATGTAATCAGTAAAGGCTGAGTCTGAAAGAAATAGGAACAATATTATTTCAGAAATAATTCCAAGTATACAGCTAATGCATAAACAATCAAATACATTATAGGAAACGAAATGCAAACATTGGGTTGACTTACAATTCTTTGTTTCAGAAGAAGATCCAAGAAGCAGCAAGAATTGGGATGATGTTACATCAGATTTTTTCAGTCGTTCACTACCAACTCCCTTTTCCGCGTTTTCTGTATTTGCTGACTCGAAAGGCTTAAATTGTATTTCTCCAGAGAGAGACGGAAGAGATGGCAGGAAGAAAGGAGCCCTTTCAGGTTTCTTTGGAGGTTCAATCGGTTTATTGCGTTCCTGACAGTTGAAGATTAGCATTAGTATATAAACGATTTTTCTTTCTTTTTTCACTTTCTTTTCTATGGTCTGAGTGTGGTGGGGGATTAACTATCAAGCAACAAAAAATAACCTTTATCATGTCCAAATTGATCAAGCTCTGCCACTGACTTTTGGGCAACAGTGAGAGAGTAATTAAATTTGGGATTTGCTGGCTGGATATCTGAAAGCCTGATTGAACTTTAGATTCATGTAGATTTGAAGGTTCCTTCTCATGATCATCGAACTCCATTCCTTCAGTCGAGGAGACTGATGGCAATTTAACATTAACAACATCCTTTCCACTTGCAAGGGTATCCACGTTGGATGAACCAGAAAACATTAATTGATTCACCCTAAAATGTAAACAAAAAACAAAGGTCATCAATTTTGAGTAGTCTTACAGAAGGTAAAGGAACCCATAGAAATACATTTTAGTCTAGCCCTCTTGACCATGAAGTGAACTCATATTATTTATCATGTATCATCAAATGAAAACACATTTCAAAGATTATCTATCCTCACTAAACTTTGTTGCAATCAAATACTAATAACGAATTTCGCTCAAGGTATGAAGTTGGAGCAAGATAACTTACCAAAGGTAGACTCCATTTTGATCTACATGTGTGGTTGCCAAAATATCCATATTTGGAGAAATTGAAAATGCAGTGATTGCAGCGTCCACTTGTAGTGCATCTATTTGCCTGGCTAAAATGACATCCCAAATTCTAAGACTTCCATCCATACTAGATGATAGAAGCCATTTCCCATCCTCACTGAAAGACAAATCTGTTATACGATCTGTATGACCTTCAAACTTTCGAACCAATCTTAAAGCCACAACATCAAACAGACGGATAATCAAATCATCCGTTACAACTGCCAAGAGTCCTGAAATTCAGTAAAAATAATCTGCATAAGAACATAATTTAACATATCATCGAGGTCGTATGGAGTTCTTCAAGAGATGGAAGTTACCATTTACTCGATGATAGACGATCTTCACAACAGAACTACCAATTTCCCATCTGGATTTTATATCACGCCCCTTGAAATTCCAAACCTGTAAAGACCAAATGGAATTTTCATAAATTTTGATAGATACAAACTCTACTCTGAGATTTCCCAACTAAGTTTTGCTAAGGGAAAAACCTTTAAATCGCCATGAACTCCTGCACTTATAACATGGGAATTTGTAGAATCACATGCAAGGCCAACAACTTCTCCAGCATGTGCAGAGCTTCTTCCTGTGTCTAGGTAACTACCTCTACTAGCCCCCGATTGAAGATTGAATCGCTCAATCCAACCACCTTCTGTCCCTAAGAAGGCAAAATTTCCACATGCACTGATTGCACAAGCCTGTTATCCAGATGAAGAATTATATAGGCATTTTGTGAAAAGATATATCATATATACTACATTAGTAACAAAGTGAATGGAAAGAAAAATCACAAAAAAACCATATAATCATCAACCATTTATCATATTATAATTTATAGGTGCCCAAAAACATCTTGAAACAAACCTTAACAGGAGTAGGGTTTTCTGGGCATGGTTTCAAGATATGCTCGCCAAGAACAAAGTTTTGAAGTCTCCATACATATGCTTGTGGAGTATCAACATGACATGTAACCACATTGCACCAGTCCCGTTCTCTAATTTCAGCTAAAAAAACACATTCATGAAAAGCACATTTACTAAATATAATATCATAAAAAAGAAACTAGATAACAAATGAATACTCAATTATGAATGAAGATAAAGTTAAGCATGTCAATGGCATAGGATTAAATATTTTACAAAATTCTTGATCGAGGAATATTTGATCCTTTCATTTTGGAATTTCATTTCCTGTCTCTTGCTCTAGTTGGCATAACTTGTTGTAGCTCATGATGATCTTTATTTAATTTTTTAGGTTCAACGGCATCACGTTGGCAATCTATGTGTGAATATTTTATTGGAGCAAACAAAAAAAGGTTAGTATAAAAGAGAACATGCCAAAAATTTCAATTTTTATTGGCTTTTAGCACCTTATTGAAGCACTTCGATAAAATACTTTGACCCCATATGTTTGGTGTTTCTGCGTCTATTCTATGTATCTCTTATGAAGAACCATTATGTGGCAGATGCTCTTACTCATTTGGAACATCATCCTTCACTTTTGTAGGGTTTCTAGCGTCCTTTGTCCAATAGGAAGATGTTGGCCGTTGTTGCTCTACTTCCTTTTATTAGGTTTTCATTGCAATCTAGGGCATAAGGATGTACATTGTTGGGTCCCTAGCCCAACTGAGAGTTTTTAGTGTCAGTCTTTTTTCTCTGCCTAATTAGTTCTTCCTCTTCAACGGGGGATCCAGTCTTAAGGTGAAAATCTCATAAGTTTTCTACTAGACAATTCTTCGTGGAAAGATCAACACTTCAAACAGAATTTAGAGGAAGGTTCCCTTTTAGTAAGGCATGGAATTGCATCATGGGCAAGAGGGTGGCTGAGAATCTTGATCATCTATTTTTTTTGATAATCCGAACTTTCATTGAGATAAAAATGAAAGAAGCAAAGAACCTAAGAGAATCTTGATAATCTTCTTCGACATTGTGAGATGACATCACAAGTGTGGAACTTTATATTTTAGGAGTTCGGTTAGATCGAGAGATTGCAGAAGGATGATCATGGATTTGCTTATTTCTCCTCCCTTCGATAAGAATGAGAGTTTTTGTGACAAGTTGGAGAATACACGTTTTGTGGAAAGAGAAATAATATTTTGCATGGTTGAAGGCTGTATTTGTAGGGTGCCTCCCTTTTTTTGTGGATTTTATCTTTTTGTACGTCTTTGTGTTCTTTCCTTATCTCAATGAAAGCTTGCTTTATTATCAAATATATATATCCATCTATATATATATATGTATATAAACTTTTGTTAATTGATCAATCCTGATCAAAGTTGTTTTATAAGCTCCACCTCTGGTCTTGAATCTGAATTTATAATCACTTTTTTTTTCCTCTGTTTTTCGGTACTCTTTCATTGTTTATGAATTGTGTCTCATGCATAAATTGAGTGGGGCATCTTTTGGTATCACTTATGTTATGTCTTTGACAAACACTCCAATGACAATCGTGGAGTATCACTGTAATCGTATGATGCTTTAAAGGAACACTTGGAAGAAGAAACTTACCACAATCAAAAGTTGTGACGGGCTTCAACTTTATTTCTTCTTCCTGAAATAGCATAGATAAAACAAAAATGATTTAGTTGTTAACTTCTTGAATTATTATAGAAAATAAGTGACTGAAAATACAGAAGGTGTCTTTCCCCAAAATAAAATTCAAATTGAAAATAAAAATAAAAAATTGGTGTTAATTAAGTTCATGTTTCTTACAAGATAGGTTAAAATACTATTTTGGTCCCTAGACTATCCCACTTATTCCAATTTGGTCCCTAGACTTTAAAAAGTCCAATTTTAGTCCTCCAACCATGCAAAAAGCTTAAGATTGGTCCTTGGGTTAAAAAAAACTCTAACCACAGTTAAAATCAAATGAGCTGTCAAAAATTAAAATAATAAAAAAATAATTTCTTTCATCTTCTTCATTTTGACCCTCTCCCCTTCCTCTTTTATCATCTGAGAAATATCACCCCATTTCTGGAAAAACTTCAATAAAACCCTAAGGACAGTGACTTCAATCCTCCGAGGAGAATTTTGTGGCGGTGGAGAAAAAATTCCTCCCTTTTTTCATTTTTTTTCTTTGAAACTAATTCCGCACTTTCTCCCTAATTTCTTTTTTCTCGTACTTGCTCATCTCCCAATTGCACATTTGAGAAATTTGTTCCAGTTTTGCAACATCAAAAAAGGAAAAAAGAAAGAAGAAAAAAAAGGTGAATATGTAGTTTTTTTTATTGGATCTGTGTAATTGGGAGATGATTTTGAAGTGGATATAATGAGATTAAAATTAGAAGTGAGAATTGAAGAAAGAAGTGATTTTGATTTGAGAAATTGAAAAACAGGAGAGAGAAAAAAAAAACAGAGACTAAAGAAAGAGGGAGAAGAATGAGGATGGTCCAATAAGTTGGAAATTTTGCCTGATAATCGATTTACACAACTCTAAAAATTAACCCATCTTTATTACATTTTATTATACACAGCTCAACGATGATGAGTTTGAATCAAAATCCCCTTCGAAGCCACTGTCCCTAGGTTTTTTTTTTGAAGTTTTTCCAAAAATTGGGTGATATTTCTCAGATGATAAAAGAGGAAGGGGAGAGGGTCAAAATGGAGAAGATGAAAGAAATTATTTTTTTATTATTTTAATTTTTGACAGCTCATTTGATTTTAACTGTGGTTAGAGTTTTTTTTAACCCAAGGACCAATCTTAAGCTTTTTGCATAGTTGGAGGACTAAAATTGGACTTTTTAAAGTCTAGGGACCAAATTAGAACAAGTGGGATAGTCTAGGGACCAAAATAGTATTTTAACCTACAAGATATATATATATTATTAAACTATTGATAACCTAATGTTAAGTATTCTCATTTCATCTCAATAAAATAATTTGTAATAAAAAGAAAACAATTTTTTTCAACCATCAATGGAAGTTTTTGTGTTTCCTATCAAAAAATAATAATAAAGAAGAAAACTGATAGAATCCTAGCTCTATCAAGCCCCTCCACCTTTTATGACTTTAGTCAAATGAATATTCAAGTTGTATTGAATGAATAGAAGAGTACATCTTATATAGGCCAAGGGCTAACTAACTAATTAACTATCTATTAATTGCATAAATGCCCCTAAGATATTTATAATATCCTTTAAGGCTCAATCCTATCATTACCCTCCCCTTTTAAGCACCTTTTCCTCAAGGTATTTACAAACTAAATCTGAAAAAGAACAATTCCAATTGAAATACAAACTATTGAAATGAAAAAAAAACGAAAATTTTCCATCGAAGAATTTTCCCGGTGGCCGGAGTTGGTGGTGGCGGCGGCTGGGGGCCGGAGTTGGTGGCGGCAGCGGCTGGTGGTTGATGGTGGCAGCTGAGCTGAGAGGATACTTGTTGCTTCATGTGGTAGGTCAAAGAGCACTTTGGGCCCTTCATTAAAATTGAAAATGATGCTCTTGAAGCCCATTTTAAGTGACCCAATTGAGCCCAAAATTTCTTAATTCAGCCACTT